>CAJHNH020001101.1:435000-532500 GCA_905116865.2 Candidula unifasciata
GGTATGTATGTATGTATGGTATGTATGTATGTATGTATGTATGGTATGTATGTATGTATGGTATGTATGTATGTATGTATGTATGGTATGTATGTATGTATGTATGTATGTATGTATGTATGTATGTGTATGTATGTATGTATGTATGTATGTATGTATGTATGTATGTATGTATGTATGTATGTATGTATGTATGTATGTATGTATGTATGTATGTATGTATGTATGTATGTATGTATGTATGTATGTATGTATGTATGTATGTATGTATGTATGTATGTATGTATGT
This sequence comes from Candidula unifasciata, assembly GCA_905116865.2. NCBI lineage: Eukaryota > Metazoa > Mollusca > Gastropoda > Stylommatophora > Geomitridae > Candidula > Candidula unifasciata. The sequence goes on from CAJHNH020001101.1 coordinate 435,290, forward strand.
ATGTATGTATGTATGTATGTATGTATGTATGTATGTATGTATGTATGTATGTATGTATGTATGTATGTATGTATGTTGTGTGGATGGTATGTGTGGATGGTATGTGTGGATGGATGTGTGGATGGATGTGTGGATGGATGTGTGGATGGATGTGTGGATGGATGTGTGGATGGATGTGTGGATGGATGTGTGGATGGATGTGTGGATGGATGTGTGGATGGATGTGTGGATGGATGTGTGGATGGGTGTGTGGGTGGATGTGTGGGTGGGTGTGTGGGTGGGTGTGTGGGTGGGTGTGTGTGTGGGTGTGTGTGTGTGTGTGGTGTGTTTGGTGTGAGGTGTGAAGTGTGTGTGAGGTGTGAAGTGTGAGGTGTGTGTGAGGTGTGTGTGAGGTGTGTGTGAGGTGTGTGTGAGGTGTGAGGTGTGTGTGAGGTGTGTGTGAGGTATGTGTGTGTGTGAGGTGTGTGTGTGAGGTGTGTGTGAGGTGTGTGTGAGGTGTGTGTGAGGTGTGTGTGTGAGGTGTGTGTGAGGTGTGTGTGTGTGAGGTGTGTGTGAGGTGTGTGTGAGGTGTGTGTGATGTGTGTGTGTGAGGTGTGTGTGAGGTGTGTGTGAGGTGTGTGTGAGGTGTGTGTGAGGTGTGTGTGAGGTGTGTGTGAGGTGTGTGTGAGGTGTGTGTGTGAGGTGTGTGTGAGGTGTGAGGTGCGTTGCGTGTGCGCGTGTGCGTGTGTGTGTGTGTGTGTACAAACCCGCTGGATCAAGGCCAACATTCATTATATTTCCCCCTTACATTCTACACAAGCTTCTTGACCTGACTGTAAACCCACTACAACGTTGGACCAACGGAAATTACCTTCGAAATCTCGGAACCCCCGAGATGAGGTGAAATAAGGGAAAAGAACGTGCCTGTTTATGCGAAAGGGGGGGGGGGGTTCTTGGGCCTAAACACTGATGATTCAGCAGCCTTGGGAGAGATCTGGGTAATTGTATTTTAGTTCACCCATCTCGGGTAATCAGAGAGTTTCAGGGGAAAATCCACTTTTAAAGGGGTGCATCAGTGTGACCGACTAATTCGAATCCCAACCTCTGGAATGGGAAATCCCCAGTAATGGTGACAAAAACTTGACCAATTCGCTTTTCTAAAAATGAATTATCATTGACACTCACCTTCACCTGCAGCCATGACCTTGAAACTCCGTTGGTTTTAACTCTGTAGTAATGAATTAACAGACACAAATACTTTTACACGAATAAAGAAATATATAAATATAGTTTAACAAAAAATATGTTAAAGTAGTTGGGTACCCTGATAACATCAGATGGAAGATGTATTAAAGAAGTTGTAGAATATAGAATAGCTCTATTAAAGGCAGCATTTTACAAAAAAAAAATGAATATTTTATGCAGTCTTTCTTTGTCAGTTGAAATGAAAAAGATAATTCTTGAAAGCTATATAAATCCTATCTTGATGTACGAAAGCGACTCATGGGCAGTTGGGAGATTCGAAAAAAAATATTAAAAGCTGCGGATATGTAGTTTTATAGACGAGTGATAAAAATACCCTGTGCAGATAAAAAGAGTAATGAGGATGTCTTGAAAGAAACTGACTCACGAAGAGAAATGACTGCCCAAACCACAACTAGACAATCTACATTATTTGGTCATGTGATGAGAATAAGAAAACTGGAGTACATCGTGACAGCAGGAAAGTTGGAGGGGAGGAGAGGCAGAGGGAGACCTAGAGAAAAGATACTGGACAGTTTGACATCACGGAATGGAGAATCATTTGTGTTAGTGCTGATTGAAAAAGTACACGAGACAAAACTTTGTGGATAGACATGACTACCAACAACATACGGCCTAGACTTTGAGAAGAAGTTTAAAAAGAAGAAAGCAACACTTTTCCACGGCATGTAAGTGTTATCAGACTACGCGTCTTTTTTTTCGACTTTCTATCTGTGGTAAAAGACTTTCTCAGCAACACCTGTTTAAAGGGAAAAAAATGAAGCCAGACATTAAATAAATGTTATTGCAGGGCTTCGTCTACCAGAATTAAAGCTCCATCTATGCCTTTAAGAACTTTTAACCTCTAAGCAGGACCAGACATCTTATTAGCTGAAAATATTAATTGTGTTACATAGGATTTAACAAGTAAACCGCCATCTAACTGACTGACTGACTTTCTACCCCACCAGGACATCACACAAGCGATAAACACCCGATGACACAATGTGCCACCATGTGGGTGAGGATCACCGTGGAGAGGTCCCAGAAACCACGTTCAGCCTTTAGGCCGTATTTATGGCCAGGCTATATTGCGGCCCCTGGCAACAGCCAGAGTAGGGCTTTAAATAACGAAAAATGCCATCCTACATATGTTTTTGTTTATGTTTTTGTTTCTGTGTCAAGCGTGGGCAAAACAACTGCCTCATTCTGGTGGACCGCGGGTGTTAAAAAAAAAGGTTGCCGAAAACTGATTTATAGAACGTACTCCAGCAATTTGACGTTCAGTGTTTGACACTGCTCACTACATGTCTCATGTGGATTAGGGGGGGGGGGGTGGTGGGGCTGAGTTGTCCCGATGCATGGCGTCCACCTCGAATGCTGGAGGTCCCGAGTTCTGGCCCCGGTGAAAGCTGGGATTTTAAAATCGGACGCCTGTATGTATTGTTGCCCACCTTAAAAACCAAAATTCCTTGGCAGTTCGAGTAGTCTTACGGCGCCGCCTGGGCAAAATATGGAGTTAAAAAGCTACCCAAAATATTTCAGCATCCTTGCCGGTGCTATGGAGTTCGTGCACTGCGCTGAGATTCTTCTGACTCAGATTTGAGTTAGAAGTGGAACGGAGCACTTATGGGTTACTACCCTTGTGCCATGATGTTGATCCTTGTTGTATGAACTTTAACACTAAATATTTGCTATCGACACCGTTGTCGAAACCAAAGCAATGCCGTCTGCTTCGAAAAAGCCACAGCTACGATAAAAGCCGGCACCTGGAGATGACAAAGCGCGTTCGCAAGATCTAAACCACAGGCGCTGACAACTTTGGACAGACGGATCAAGAAACTTCATTCTATCGGCGCCCCTACCAAAATATCTTTAATGTTCAACTTCCATCACCGTAAAGCCTGACCCCTGTACCATACCTTCTGTTACCGTTGTTTTCTTAATAACTGTGATATAGAATCTGTCCAAAATAATTAACATCACCCAGGGATGTCGTTTGGTTGATAAAATATAGCTCTAGAACTATTCAAGGGATGTCCTTTGGTTGATAAAATATAGCTCCAGCACTATTCGCTCAATATATCTGAAAGTGTGGGAAAAATCCCATATATTCTCCATCACCTTGCTTCGTAGCCAAAGAAGAGTTCATATGTCAATGCTGCCAGTCCCAACCTTACAAACAAGTTCGTCAGTCCTCCAGCCCTGTCCCACTTTGTGGGTAGAAAATCGTCCAGACACACTGCTCACTCCCAAGTGATTCATTTTTTCCCAGATATGCATGTTCTTTCTGTTCTGCTGCACTGTTTACTTGATCATTGAGAGTCTTTATCGCGTTCGCTTTATCGTAAAGAAACACCGCCCGGTGGAACGGCAGCACATCTTTAACCTGTTGATTACCACGCACGGTCGAATATAAAGACAACATTTTCTTCTCAGTTGAATGTTGAATTAAGAATCGACATCACAGCATTCGGGACACTCCCATAAGTGCTCAGTCCCCATCTTCAACAGCAAGCAAAGAGTTATAATTCCGATAGTACCAGTGACCCTCTGATTGTACAGCTGTCTCATCCTTCCCCTGACTGTTGAGCGTCGGCCAGATCCCCTAGTACCTCCTCGCAGCGCTATTTTCACAGACCGTAATGATCTATCTGCCCCATCCATACTGTTTACTAGCTCCCAAAGAGCCCTCACAATATCTAACTTGTCAAACATCAATTCACCACCAAGTAGTGCAGAGTTAGCCAGTCTGTCTGCCTGCTCATTTCCCAAAACACCAGCATAAACCGGAAAAAATATCCAAAGGATATTTTTTTTTTTGAGGTGATCATAAAGTGGAATGAAGAGGACGGCAATAGAGAGTATTGTTCTTGGAAGAAGAGACTGGAGCTGACGAGCACGATAATGGGCACAAAATAAGATGGTGATGATCATAAACCAACCATCAGTAAACTTGAGCCAAAGAAAAACAACAACAAAAACCTAACCAACGATGGAACTCTGTGATTAAAGACAGGATAGGCTGATGCGCTGACAACATCAGTGATACAATGTTTACCTGAAAATAAGCAAGTTCTTGACTGGCATACAACTGTGCTTGCAGCACTTTGCCAAAGACACCATAGATACAGCGAATGTTTTCTTTCAGTTCTGTTCGGTGCCTATTCGTACGTCAAACTTGTTTTGTTTACCAGAATGCATCTTGCTGCTGCAAACAGGCACAGCATATCATCATCATCATCATCAAATGCTTTGCCGACTGGCGTGGACTATCATGCTTCTCCACAATCCGCAACTGTATGTGTCAATTCGTGTGTAGACACTCCTCCATGCTATGACGAAAGGCTGTCAAGAATCTTCTCTCGTTGTCTTCCTCTGTCCCTCTTTAGACAGATCTTTCAAATGGTCACAATATGTTTCAGTTTCCTTCTTCTCATAACATGACCAAAATAATGATGACTGTCTTTTTCTGATGTTTGTGATAAGTTGTCTTGAAACACTCGCCACTTTCAAAACATCTGGGTTGCACTTCTTAGCTGGCTAAGGAATTCTAAGGATTCTTCTCTAAAACCATATCTCCGGGGCCTCAAGATATAGTTCGGCTTGTTTGTTACTTGTCTGGGCTTTACAGTTGTGTGTTAAAATATGGCATGCGGGAATTCTTTTCCTAACTTCCAGTGACACGGATTTATTGCACAAAATGTTATTCATTTTATAAAATACAGTTTTGTTCTGTCCTGTTCTGATATTTATCTCTGTGATACATCTTCCATCGGATGTTATCCATATTTTTAGATACTTAAATTTTTGTACTTGTCCTAAAATAACGTCATTGACTTTCATTTTATACTCAGGCACTAATCTTTTCTTGGAAATCACCATTACTTATGTCTTCCCAGTATTCAAACTGAGGCCAATTGTATCACTTTATACCACCATCGCATCTGTCAATGCCTGTAGTTCTTTCTGACTTGTCGCTATCAAGACGGTGTCATCAGCTTTACGCGGGTAGTTATGTTTATGTATGTATGTTATGACTTCCAATCACAATTTCACGCATTTCCATGATAGATCTCATTATATATTTACTGTATACTAAAGATAAACAGCATAAACAGTTTCAAATTACCCCAAAAATAATGCAAGGAGGCGGAGAAGAAGAAAAAGAACAAGAAGAAAAAAAGAAGAAGAAGAAGAAGAAGAAGAAGAAGAAGAAGAAGAAGAAGGAGAAGAAGAAGAAGGAGGAGGAGGAGGAAGAAGGAGGAAGAAGAAGAGGAAGTAGAAGAAAATCCCACGTGTCAAGATCTGAGTGGGGTTCTTTAAAATCATCATCATTTCTCCAAAATTTGCCTCACAGTGTCTCCACATATTCCAATCCTGATAGACGTACCGACACCAAGAAATCCTAAGAGGTCCAGAAGAGGAGGTGGGTGGGTTCCTGATTGTTTCTAGGAATGGAGTTTAAAGGAACTGGAAACTTGTAATTATTACGTCAATACTTTCTATTTTTGTATGCTGAGTCGCAAATAAACATAATAATAAATTTGATATAATCTGATATGTATAAACAAACACTTTAAACGAGGACGTCTATACATGATTAGGGGGACCATTTAGCCCATTTAGAATTATTGGGGTTGGGGAAAGGTCAAGGTCTCTCTGCCCTCTGCTTCTGGAGCATAGAATCCAAGATAGTCTGTACAATTAACATTGAATGTATCCCTCCATGCCAGCATCTTATTCAGTACAGCGACGGTCTGCGTATTTTGTCGCCAGTCTTTCCAGTTGTCATCATGTTCTTCGCGGCTGTCGTCTCATTGCATAATTAACACTGTTTTGTTAAGTAATATTATGGGCGTCGACTGCTGGCGATTTCGCAGAAGACTGCTTTGCCTAGTTTCGACAATAGTAGATAGCAATGGCTAAACTATTGAACGTACAATTTCCTAGTCAAACAAAAATAGCTGGGGGAAATCCTGGGGCTGATAATGCAGTAAGAGCTTCTCCATTGACACAGTGGCTAGATAACAAGATGCATACACATGTATAATTGTAACAGACTCTGAAAGCATGCTGAGAAAGGTGAAGACAGTGATGCTTCGAGCAGAATGGCAAGCTTCACTGCATCTGCACCACTGGGTGATGAATTGATACATGACAAGGCAGATGTGGTCAAGGCCATTTGGGAACTTACTTTACTTTTACTTTTACTTTTTCCTTCCACGTATGCCGCTAAGCGTTGTGGGGAGATGCAAGTTCCTGTCGTAAGCAAGGCGGGCAGCATCTGATGTTCTGAGGCCATGCTTTTGGCAGGTTTCGGAGACCCCGTCAATCCACAGTTTCCTTGGTCTTCCTCTTGCCTTATATCCTGAGCTTCTTTGGTTGAAAATTTGTGATGTTATTTGATCATTTTTCATCCTGGTTAGATGTCCAAACCATTTCATTCTTTGATGTTCTATGTAGTCTAAACATGGTGTAGTTTTGACAGTGTTTCTAATGTCTATATTCTTTATCCTGTCTAGTCTGGTCTTATTCGCTGCTTTTCTTAGACATTTCATTTCACAGGCTTCTATTTTTCTTTCGTGGGTCTTGTTGATTGTCCATTTGGGAACAAGCAACTTAATCAGTAGAGATAGGAGATTATTATGGCCTGGAGAGAATGCGGCATCTAGATGTAACCAGAGGGTCTGGCCCGCTCACTACACTCAAAGGAAAGGCAAAATGGATATATAACTAGATTCAGTGTTAGAACTCTGCCTGCGCTGGCGGCTGAAGATGAGGACGGAGCACGAATGGGAATGACCCGAGTGCTGTGATGTCAATTCTTGACCTAACTCAACACATCAACACGAAACGACATAAGCCATTGCTGCCCATCAAGCAATGGATCGCAAACTGTTCCTTCCCACAACGTTTAACGGCAGAAGTGGAAATTGATGATGATCATGATGGTTAAACAAAGCCCTGAAAAGGACAGGCAGTTAACTTTAGTGCTATAGCGGCCTCGGTAGTGTATAGGCTAGATGTTCACCCACCGGGCTAAAAGTATTTTTTTTTCGAATTTGTATGGTAGCATCTGTTTTCAGAATTGACCAAAATGGGCATCAAGAAAAATCCATGGAAAGTAAAGGCGGCTGGCGTGATGTTGACCACATTACACAATAAATAAGTGCCAGTTGGTCTTAAAAAAAAAAAACACTATCTCCACTTCCTCCTAACTCTTCTTGATGACATTTGCCAGGTGGACTAGACAAGTCGTTAAGTCTAATTCACCTCTAAAGGTTATGGATTCGGTTATAGACGGCACTGTTCCTTTTTCAAAGGCATATTTATTTCTTTGATTTCGTTGCTGGAGGAACAGAGTTTGTGCTTTGTGAACTGCTCATGTGTGACAATGGGATTGGAAGGATTAAATGTGAACATCGGGATTGAGAGCCTCATGTATGGGTCATTGGGATTGTGAGAGTTAAGTATACAACTCTGGAACCGAAAGAGTTAACTATGTTACATGGAACTGAAATAGTTAACTTTATCACACTGGGACTGAAAGAGTTAAGTATGGGACACTGGGGTTGGAAGAATTAAGTATGAAACACTGGGGTTGGAGGAGTTAAGTATGAAACACTATGAAACAAAATTCAAGATAGGCGTATCAGCCATGTGTACCTGTGGAAAAATGCCCCAGACATCAGAGCATGTACTCCAGGACTGCACCAAAGTTGACAAATTAAGGCAAACCTTTTGGCCGGAAAAAACAACAGTGGAACGTAAACTCTATGGACCACTGAATGAAATAACAACGACAGTGAAATTTATACAAGAGACAAAATTGCTGATATAGGCAACTTATTTCAGGTGAACGAAAGAAGAAGAAGAAGAAACACTACGATTGTAAGAGTCAGCTCTTACAATCACACTAAAATTCGAGAAGTTTATGTGAAAATGGGACTGGTGGGTATATGTATAATTGAAAGAATCAAGTGTGAAACGCTTGAGTTGGATGAGTTAAGTATGTTTGAAGTTTAAACAAGGGATCAACATCATTACACATGAGTAGTAACCCATAAGTGCCCCTTTCTTCTTCTAACTCAAGTCTGAGTCCGAAGAAGCTCAGAACAGTGAAGAGAGTCAAGTATTAAATACTGGAAATGAGAGAGTTAACTCTTTCAGGACGACATTTTTTCTGAGGTTTGGACAGCATTAAGTTTGAGCTGAATTTTTTAATAGAAAGCTAAAACCTCCCTGAGGAAACAGTATTGGATGTATAGTAACATCATCATCAGGTGCATTGCCGACTGGCGTGGGCGATCATGCCTCTCCATAATCTGCGATCTCCTGCAGCATGTATCAGTTCGTGTGCCGATACACCTCCATGCCATGCAACAAGACTGTCAAGCATCTTCTCTCGTTGTCTTCCTCTATTGTATAGTAACATGTAATATATTAAAGAGAAATGATTAAAGAATACATCTTAAATATTTAATGATCAGTATAACATTAGGTTATCAATGTCAGACTTGGACATTAACAAAAGAACACGAGAGAAGACTAACCACCTGTGAAATGAGATGTTTGAGAATGGCTGCGAATAAAACCAGTAGAGATTGAGTGAGAAACAATGTGATTACAAGAACTATTGGAACCATACCCATCGTTAAATTTATTGAGAAGCAAAGAATGAAATGGTTTGGTCACCTAATGAGAATGGAACCAACGATGCCAGGATCAAGAGCATACAACATGAAAAGCAGGGGAAGACCAAGAAGAAGAAGATGGATTGAAGGAGTCACGGACAACTTGAGACTTCATAACATCACGGCATATGAAGCGACTGAGCGCGCCCTGGCTTGGTTGCCGATCATCTCATAGACTGCGACGCCTAGCGGCACAAGCAGATTTTGACAAAAGAAGAAGATAACATTATCATCACGTAGCAGGTCCTTCATAAAATGCTGCTCTCATCACGGTCTGCCTGAAAGAAACTTGTGCCTCGTGCATTTGCATATCTAAGTAAAGTAAAAAATACAGGACCTTTTCCACGTCATTAGGCGTATAGGGCTAGATCTATATTTTTATAGACCAATCGGCACAAGATGGGTGATGTGGTCAGCATCACGCCGGCTGCCTTTACTTCCCAGGACTGCACCCGGTCCCCACTCTAGGCTGGGTCGACCTGAGAGCCAAGCAAAAGTCCAGCACCTCCAGGGAGCAAACCCATGACCTTCCAATCCGCATCGGCTACGGCGACTCCCTATTTGCATATCTAATGAATCACATATATCCTGTGCCCATCTTCATGTTGGTCGGCCCCTTCTTGGTACCACGCATTCTGCTATTATTTTTTTCCAATCCACAATGGCACTTTATTTGACCAAAATATTTCAGCTTCTGATGCTGTTTTTTAAGCAATCTTCCTTGATGTTCAGATCTTTACAAATGTCATTGTTTCTTCTCTTTTTTGTCTATCTTATTCTGAGAATCTTTCTATAGCATTTCAGCTCAAATGCCCCTATTTTCTTCCTTAAATACTGGGAGATAGTCCATGACTCACATCCACATGTTGCTACAGGGACAATGCATGCTTTCAAAATGTTAAGTTTCATTTTCTTGCTGGTAATTGACCATATACTTTCAATACTGTTTAATCTTTGTATTGCTATGGCATGATTTTGTTATGTTTCGAGGCGGGAGCACGAAAACAACTAATCACAGACATCAGAAGGAGACAATCATCATTTTTCAGCCATGTTATGAGAAGAGGGAAAATGGAACATATTGTGACCACTGGAAAGATATGTGGAAGGACGGAATGAGGAAGACAACGAGATAAGAATCCTGACAGTTTTTCTTGGCATAGAGGTGTGTCAGCACATGAACTGATTGATACATGCTGCAGGAGATCACAGATTGTGGAGAGGCATAATAGCCCATACCAGTCGGCAAGGCACCTGATGATGATGATGATCGCTATGGCCATCCTTCTTTTGACTTCTGTCGAACAATTTCCAATGCTGTTTATATTGCGCCTAAATATTCAGAGTGTATGAAATTTTTAATTTCTTATAATCATCTATTGTTATTTTTGGGTAACAGCCAGTTTTGTCCGTGGACATTATTTTTGAATTCTTTAAATTCAAGAATAGGTTTGATCTTCACTGTGTTTTGAGACAGACATGATTAAATGTTTTATTCACTTTATATTGTTCAAAAGGAGGACAGTGTTATCTGTAAAGCGAAGCTCTGGAATATGTTTGCCACCAGTTATAAGTAGACCATAACAAGTCTGGTTCATTTTTTGACATTTGTCATGTTTTCTGCACGTATATTTAAAAGATATGGTGAGAGAATGCACCCCTGTCTCACTGTATTTTGCATCTTGAACCTATCACATGTTTCACCAGCTGCTCGTTGCTCATGCTATAAACTTTCAATCAAATGCACCAAATGTGGAAACCCCATACTTCTCATGATGCTCCACAATTTCTGATGTTGGACATAATCATCAGATAGACCTTGCCATAATCAGTGAAACAAACATGGAGTTGCAAGTTGTATTCTCTACCCTTTTCAAATCTCAGTACAGACGTGATCACTAGCTTTTCTACCCGGTCTAAACCATCTTGTGCTACATGTGGCTCATATTGTAGTTTCCTTTCAAACATCTTTATGATAATTCGTAAGATGATTTTGCTAGCACGACTTATTAATGTGGTGGTAGTTGGAGCATAGTTTCAAATTTCCATTCTTTGGAAGAGTGATATAAATTGTTCTTTTCACTGCTTTAAGCCAAATGACACTTTTTTTTTCAACTTGATCATCAACACTGCTATACTTTTATAAGATGTCACATGCCTTCTCTATTCAGTTATGCATCAGCTAGTCATTATTCGAGACAAATAATCTAAATACTTTTGATTTTATAACAGTTTCTGTGTGAAATATCAAATTTCACAACAACCGAATTCCAGACACAGCTGATCGCAACATGGGAGATGCGGATGATATATTTTGTTCAACTAAATCGTAACCCATATTACTGGTAACATGTTTTTTACTTGCATTTATTAATGATAATGTCAAGGACAGCAGCAGTATGGACAGTTCTAGACCTTTTCCTTTAAGATTTAGTCTGGAAAAATTACACAAAATTGCGTCACACTGATTTCATTAAAGACAATTCGAAAATTAAACCTATCACATTACAACATTTGGAAAAAGATAATACTTCCTTTCTATAATTCTTCATTTTCAAGACATGTTTATGGAAATTAATTTTCCCACCATTGGAAGTAATATTAGAGTGTCTGTGCCGACAGCAGATATATCAGTAACCGTGACCCTTTTAAGGGTCGAATGACCCTTTCACAGGAGTCGCCTAAGACCATCGGAAAACATATATTCACTTAAGTTATGAAGTAGCAACAAAAATAATGTTATGGTTGTGGGTCACCACAATATGAAGAACTGTATTAACTCTTTGAGTCCCAAGGAACGCATCATACGTTCATAGGTTACTGCACAGAAGCCCATGAACGCATAATGCGCCTATTTTACGTCTCTTTTGACTACCCTTTGGGCCTGTGATGCTAAACCCTCTGGGACTCAAAGAGTTAAAGGGTCACGGCTTTAGGAAGGTTGACAACTACTGTTCTACAGAGAAGTGTGGAAATCAAAGACACACAAAAAAAGTCTTCCTCAATTGGAGCATGGGATTTCAGAACCATAACTGCTTCTTTTCAGACGCTCAAGTTTTAGCCTAAGAGGAATAATTTGATTTTTTTCTTTATCCCTATTCTATTCCTGATTTTCCACCTCCATGCAACAAAGTTTCCCCCTGGCCTCTGGGTAGTAAGTTTGGACACCCGTGTGTTGCGCAAGTAAAAAAATACCTTGGCAGTTGGAAATTAAAAAAGAATAGCTTAACAGTGCTGCCTTGGCAAAATGTGGAGTTAAAAATTTACACAAAGTATTTCATTTTCCTCATCGGTGCAACAGAGTCCAGGCACTGCGCTGAAATTCTTCAGACTCAGGCTTGAGTTACAAGTAGAATGGAGCCCTTTTGGGTTACTGCCCATGTGCCATGATGTTGATCCGTTGAATAAACATAAAATAAAGTGTTCTAATGAATTTTTAAAAAATGTTGAATTAAGAATCGACATCACAGCACTCAGAACACTCCCAAAAGTGATCAGTCCCTATCTTCAGCAGCAAGCAAAGAGTTACAATTCCAATGGTACCAGTAACCGTCTGATTGTATATCCGTCTCATCCTTCCCCTTAGTGTTGAGCATCAGCCAGATCCCCTGGTAACTCCTCGCAGCACCATTCTCCTTACACCGTAATGATTTATCTGCGCCTTCGCACTGTTTACTAGCTTATAATTTTCAATTTCGTCCTTTTCAGGACGAAATTTTTCATCATTTGAAGCCCTACTCTGGCTTCTGCCAGGGGCCGCAATATAGGCAGGCCATACATATGGCCAAATGTCTGAACGCGGTTTCTGGGACCTCTCCATGGCGATCCTCATCCACATGGTGGCACTTTGTGTCATCGGGTGTTTATCGCTTGTGTGATGTCCTGGTGGGGTAGAAAGTCAGTCAGTCAGTTCACTAGCTCCCAAAGGGCCCTCACAACATCTAACCTGTCATACATCAATTCACCCCCAATTGAAATTCAATTCTAATGAATTTACAAGGATAAACATAAAGAAGGGAAAAGACAGATCTCATCTGGTTGGCAGGTTTTCACATGTTAAAATGTAGCCTGCGTGGTGGTCTCGGGTTCGAGCAAAGGAATGGCAGAAAAACTGCTTACTCCCTAAATTAACTGTGTATGTGGCACAGAAGCTGAAGGGCTTCAAAGCTCATGACACTGAGCCAAATACTTATGCTCAAGTGCTTCTGGTTCCAAAAAAAAAAAAAAAAAAACAAGTTATAAGACTGGGATTTAATCTTTTATCATATGTAATATATAAATAGAGCAGCTTTAAAAGAAATACAAAATTCTCATTCATCTAAGCCATCTTTTAAAATCTGGCCAGATTTTTGAACATGTGTGGTCATTTTGTTCACAATATATATTTATTTGCTGTTAAAGGCATCACATGAAACAAAAGAAGACAAGCTACTAAAGAAAGCTTAAAGGCACATGATAACAGTCAACATAAGATATACCATAAAAATGATGTAACAACAATTAATAAAACCACTTCATCGGTACAAGAAAATTAATTTGTATAAATTATTCAACACAGCCATGTTCTCAAGAAAATACAGGAGAGTGAAAAGCGCCACCGAGAATTTATAAATCAATTAGGGAAAGATCTGAACAGCATCTGCCTGTGATAAACGATGGTTTATAGGCCTAAAGCTGAAGCATCAACTTCACTGCAACAGGTCTCCTACATGACTCGGTCTCTTTCAAAGGAGAAGCAAGCTGATGTTTTTAAAAATTGGACAAAGTATTCAGCATGAGTTCAAGCAATAATCCCCATGGATTCCATTAAAAAAAAAAAACTATTAAACTCTATAAACTGCTGACTGAGCTGTACTACTTGCAGTCAGAAACATGACTTAACAATCAACACACAATATTCAAATATTAAATTGAAAGGTACTGAAAGATAACTGCTGTTATGGAGATCACTTAATCTCAAAACTGTATATAACTGAATCCTGACACAATTTTCTGTAATTTATTCTGTCCTAACAACTTAAAGTAACATGTCATACGTGGCTGGCTACTCTTTATTTGTACCAAGTAACATGTCATACCTGAATGGCTACTCTTCATATTCACCAGCTGGTAAGTCACAAATGATTGGCTGTTCTGTGTGTGCACTAATCAGTAAGTCATATGTGATTGGCTGTTCTTCATGTGCACCAATGAAAATGGCAAATAACTGGCATCTTTACATCTTTCCTGTCTGCTATAGGCAGGTCTGGGAATCACAACCCACGGCAGTGACATGGTACACCCAAATATAGCTTAACTCAGTGAGAGACTAAGACATTAATACAATCTAGTATCCAAGAAAGGTGGCTGGATACACACACCAAATTCTCTTCTCAAGATTCTCTTTATCACCTCTCTAGAGAGGGACAATGTATTTTATTCAGACTAAGGACTGGGCACAACAGACTTTGTCAACAAACGTTCAAACTTTTCAGTGTAGGAAACATGGAAACGTGTCCCTGCAGCGTGGCACCCGAAATGTTGAGCATGTGCTCCAACACTGTCAACTGTGAGTTGACAACAGAGATGCAATCTGGCCTGTTCCAACCCCAATGAAGACAAAGCTGTATGGTACACGAGAAGTTAAGGACTGCATGATAGCTTTCATAAAGACTTTCAGCACCTGATATAAGTTTTTTGACAGTAGGATTGGAGGAGAAGAAGAAGAAGAAGAAGAAGACAAACCAGGATGATGGTGAGTGTGACTAGCAAGACTAGCTCACGTTGAGAATAGTAAAAGTTGTCGGATGTCAGGACCATTGATGCCTGAGGACCCCAGGTATGTGAAATGGTTAACATGTTTGATGTGTGTTCTTCATATTTATTCTTCTTAAAGTCCATGCTGTGGGGCACTGGTAGTTGCATCTATCTACAACCCTCTGTCTCGTCAACTCTGACACGGATGACCCTCCATGTCATGATGTCAGACTGTCCAGTGTCTCTTCTCTCATTCTCCCTCTGCCTCTCCTCCCCTCCAACTTTTCTACTGTCCTGATGTACTCCAGTTTTATCCTTCTCATCACATGACCAAAGAATGTTGATTGTCTCTTTCTGATGTGGGCTATCAGCTCTCTTCTCTTCACATTTTCTTATCAAATTATCATGTGTGATTGTGCTGATGGGCACAATTCTTTAGGCTCCTCTGAACCTATTAACTGGCTAGTTGTGTCCATGACTGGCACTTATTAACCCGTTATAATCCAAACTACTGATCAGCTCTCAAACATGACGATCAGCTCTGACAATAACGTAGACTGTAAGAACATTAATAGTTTTTTTTTAAACACAACTGGCTGGGGTGGGGAGGAGACAGTGGAAACAAATTCTGATACCAATTTATCATCAGTTTTCAGTCTGAACTATGTAGCTCAAGCAATAATCCCCATGGATTCTATTAAAAAAAAAAAAAAAACTATTAAACTCTATAAGCTGCTGACTGAGCCGTACTTCTTGCAGTCAGAAACATGACTTAAAAATAAACACAATATTCAAATATTAAATATATTTTTCTTCTTCTGACTGTTTAGTGGCTGTAAAGTCCAGCAGCAGGTTCTGGTATTCATCCACTTCTAGACTTTAGTCTTGCTCCAGAACTTGAGTTATGTGTGCACATCATCTATATGTATGCAGACTGCTAGAGTTGGTTCCTCAACTCTCAAGCAGATGCACTCCGACCTCAAAAGAAACATCCCTAATCTGTTGACTTTTACAACATGCTTGTTAGGGAAAAAAAAGAGGGGGGGGGGGGGTTTTTTTTTTACATTTTTCAGTTCTCTGTAATTTAGTGCTCTTTTAAGGCATGTCCACCAAATCAGCAGTATATTTAAAAGTTCAAACCCTCCCCCCCCCCCCCCAAAAACCCCCAGCTCTAGCAACTGTATCTGACATTAGGAAATCCATCAAACGTAACAATAAACAGGGCTCGAGGACAGGTCAGCCATCTCACACTAATTATAAACAAACTAGCAAAGCGACTAAAATCGGAACATGGAATGTTTGTGGCCTCAAAAACAAAGAATCAGAAATAGTACTGCGTTTGCCTTCAAAAGGCGGCTCACAGGTTATGTTGTGGTTCACAGCTAGGCTACGATATGTGCGCCTTCTGGTCCAACATAGCCAATTGCAGTTTTTAAAAAAAGTGAAGGTCCCTTCTTCACGTCTTTAGGCGTATAGGGCTAGACCTATATTTTTTTTGACCAATCGGCACAAGATGGGTGACGTGGTCAGCATCACGCTAGCTGCCTTTACTTCCCGGGACTGCACCCGGTACCAACTCAAGGCTGGGTCGACCTGGGAGTTAAGGAGCCGATTGCAGCGGCCCCTAATTAGTCTCCTTTTACAGTATGCATGTTAAGAAGCAGTGAGTTTATTCATTCCCACCCCTCCCCCATGGGGCCTGGAAAAACCATACAAAGAGAAAGACTATTCCGTTATGATCTCTTTCAATCCTGATGATGCTAAGATCACAGCAAACAAACTCTGATTCGAGGAAAAATGAGATTACATCAGCAGTGAATCCATCTTAAAAACTACTTTTCCAAGAGAGAACAAATAATTCAATCGGATACTGAACACACCACAAACATTTTAAAACTATATTGCATGTAGATATCACAACAACATGTATTGTTTTAAACAGCAGTAGCAAAGAAAAGATGACATCAACAACTTGAAATACAAATCTGACATATTAAGCTATAATAATTCACAAAGATAGAAAAGAACAGAAAATTACTCTATGGAATACATATCTGTGGAAGGAAAAGATAACACACAATATGATAAAAAAAAAAAAATTACTTGAGGTTGGTCATTCATTTAGCTAGATTTCAGAGTGGAGTTACAAATTAACATACTTCCACATCAGTTACTTATTTTTTTTTACACCAAGCTTAAAATCAACAGCAAGCCTTCTGTGAACCAGATGAGTTCGAATCTTTGAGGTCTACGAGACTGAGCTGCTGGTACTGCTTCTTCTGATCGGGACTCAGGGGTAGGCAATGCTGGAAGATGTACTCAAACACATCCTTGACGTTTTCATCATTCAGGCTCGAGGTTTCGAAGTAAGGCACTTGAGGGGCTTTTCTCAGGTCCAGATGTTCATTGAGTTCCTTAGCCAGTTTTTTACCTTCCTCAGGTGTGATGTCTCTGCTTTCAGAACTCACAAGGTCAAGTTTGGTTCCCACCACAACTTTAAGGCAATCTTCATTGGCAGCCTCAAGAATGGATCCAAATCTTGCCCTACGAAATTAAAAAAGAAAGTTAAGATGGTAAGATTTTGGTACTAGCTGAGAGAATCACAATAGAGACACTGAAATCGGAAACAAGTGGACTAAAAAACAAGGACATCAAAGAGTTTATGCAGTATGGAATGTGCCATAAAAGAGTTTATGTGGAATGGAATGTGCCATAAAAGAGTTTATATGGTATGGAATGTGCCAGAAAGAGCTTATGTGGTATAGAATGTGACAGAAAGGGTTTATGTGTTTTGGATGTTACAGAAAGAGTTTATGTGGTATGGAATGTGCCAGAAAGAGTTTATGTGGTATGGAATGTGACAGAAAGGGTTTACCTGGTGCAGTATGTGACAGAAAGGGTTTATGTGTTTTGGATGTTACAGAAAGAGCTTATGTAGTACAGATTGTGCCAGAAAAAGAGTTTATGTGGTATGGAATGTGCCAGGAATAGTTTATGTGGCATGGAATGTGACAGAAAGAGTTTATGTGGTATGGAGTGTGTCAGCAATAGTTTATGTGGTATATATAGAATGTGCCAGAAAGAGTTTATATGGTATGGAATGTGCCAGAAAGAGCTTATGTGGTATAGAATATGACAAAAAGGGTTTATGTGCAATGTGACAGAAAGAGTTTATGTGGTATGGCATGTACCAGAAAGAACTTATGCGGTAAAGAATTTGCCAGAAAGAGTTTTTATTGTATAGAATGTGTCCTAAAGAGTTTATGTGGTAGGGAATGTGCCAGAAAGAGTTTATGTGGTATGGAATGTGACAAAAAGAGTTCATTTGGTAAAGGATGTGATAAAAGTGTTTATATGGAACAGAATGTGCTAGTAAGAGTTTAACACAGAATGTGAGAGAAAAATTTACCTGATATACAATTTGAGTTTTTTTTTTTGCACGCACGCACGCATGCACGCACACACATTTTAACTAAACAAATTTAAAAGACACTCACCACAATGATTCAAACGTTTTTGGGGATGTCAAATCAAATGCCAAGATGGCAGCACCAGCACTGCGGCAGTAGAAATGTGAAAGTCCTGAGTACCTCTCATCCCCTGCTGTGTCCTGGAAGTATTCAGTTAGAAATAATCACTCAATGTGGGTAAACAAGGGCCTCGGTGGTGAAGTGGTTTAGGTGTCTGTCTTGCACTCTGAAGGACGTGGGCTCGTTTAACAGACGTGACGTTCAATTCATGAGTGCAGTTTTATGGAGATCCCTTGAGGATCACTGCTGGAACCACATGGGATAAAATCCAATGCAATAGAGTTGATCCTCTGAATTTTAATATTATTATTTTGTTTTGTTTTTTGAGGGGCTTTTCTCAGGTTCAGATGTTCACTGAGTTCCTTAGCCTGTTTTTTTTATATCTTCCTCATAAATTTGTTCGTTCATATGACGTCCCTAAATATTTCTTTAGCCCAAAATTAGGAAATAAACATTTCAAGCACATCTTGTGGATAATACGACCCCTAATTTTAAAGTTACAAAAATAATTATATACATAAAAATATGGTACATCATCACCATTATCCTGATAGCAGGTCTTTTGTATAATGCTGCTCTTATCAAAAGCGTATGGAAAAGCCATTCTGCCTCATGCTAAACATTCTCAACTCATTACCTATCATACATACTACAGGTGTCTTTGGTATCCTGTGTCCTCTGTCATGTCGGTCTATTGCTGAATCTTCTTCAGGCAAATTGGTGCCATGTCATATCAACGGCAACCAGGTCGCCTTTTGGCTGGCTGGTAGACGACTTCGTTGCCGGTCAGGATAGTATTTGGATCTGTCTCCGTTGATCACATCAACACTGCAGGAGTCCTTTTCTAGGCTCTTGGTGGCATGCAATGCTAAACCATTTCATATGGCACACATTACCTAGTCACAATTATAACCTAAAGCACTCCCTTTGCTGGTTGAACATGACAATTTTTTTTTCTCAAATACTAATGATTATGAAGATGAGGTGCCATGTTCACAGTAAAGGTTTGCTGTGATGGATCTCCAACAAACTCTTATGTCCACCTCCTTATGTTGTCTTCCCACTTGCATCTCTGTCTACCTCTTGCTCTCTTGCCTTTGACTTTCCCTCCAGTATTGAGAAGAACCTTCTTTCATGAACCACATTCCTGCATTACTGTTCTCTGCAAACCATCATAACGCTTAATTGGCCAAAATACTTCATCATCATGATCAATCCGCAAGTACTTTACTGAATGTCACTCTTGTCATGGCATGCTTCGAAGTCACTCTTTCTCCAGCCAATTCTTCAGCTCAAAGTACTTCAGTTTCCAAAGAACATTACTAACAGCCAGTCCACCTTTATGTTTAGATCCTAAAGAATCTCAGTACTTTTCTTTTTCTTGGTTCACGATGGGACCCATGGGAGAGGGGTGCAGCTAAATGCTCACCCAATGAACCAAAGGTCTATCGTTCAAATCCGCATTAAGATGTAATTTATTTTAAAAATTATCCTCGGCTCCAAGGCCGCCCCAGCCTAAACTGGGTACCGGTCCTGGGACATAAAGGGGGCCAGCATGATGCTAAAGACATAATCAATGTATTACCCAGTGGTCTTGTGCGTCTATGCCTGCGACTGGCTATACATCTTTGTGCTCTACAGCCCTTTCCTCTTTTGGTGTATGCCTTGTGCTATGGCATCAAAAGGCATTCTCCATCAGTGGGAAACCGATTTCACTTGCTGTCTCACAGGTAATTCAGACTAAGTGCTGACTTTTTCTCTTGTGATCTCATGTCTGATTTTTATCTCTTCTGGTCACTCCTGTTGCCCTTCTCAGACCTCTCAATTGCATATTCTTAAATAAATCAAATAGTTTGAAAGTGTAAGTAGAATGTAACTGAACTGGAAGTACACAGAGCACAAAATTAGTCTTTTCTCTTCTAACCTGGGGTAGAGGTATCATACACGTTTATCAACTCTCTCTCTTCAATCCTGGAGAGGAGAGGTACCTTAAAGATTTGCTAAATGTTTCCACTGTCTACTCTAGGGCACAGAGGTACTTTACAGTACTGTTAAGTATTTCTTTGTTCTATCATAGAGGTTAGAGGCATCTTATAGTATTGTAAATTCGATTTTTACCATGGAGGGTAAAGATACTTTATAGACTTCTTAAATACTTTCCTCTTCTACCCTGGGGACTTGTCAAGTATTTTCATCTTCAAACCTGGTGGGTAGAAGCACCTTACAGACTTGTTAAGTTTGATCATCTTTAACCTTGGAGGACAGAGGTACTGATAGTAAATTAAAAGACTCTTTTCCACACCGCCAGGGGTGTTGGGCATATAGTCTAGGCCTAAATTCTATAGACCAATCGGCACTCGGTGGGTGATGTGGTCAGCATCATGTTGGCTGCCTAGACTTACCTACTACCCATTTAAGGCTCGGTCGCCCTGGCAGTCAAAGTCAAACAAATTCTGGCTCTATGCAGATTTTAACAATTGACCTTTGGATCCACAGAGATACTTACAGACTTTTAAATATTTTCGTTTTCAATCCTAGAGAGTAGAGGTACTTTACAGGCTTGTTAAATATGTGTGCTTGTATCCTGGGGTGATATGGCAAGGTTTTTTTTAAGCCTTCTGAGAACTGCACACACATCCCAAGCTCTTCTCTTCAGTAGCTATAAAACACAAAACTTACCCACACAGCCACATTGTATGGACCCCACTGCTTCAAGAAAAAGGCAGCTCCAACAGTCTGTTTAAAAAAAAAAAAATAAAATAAACAGTCTTACCGTATTGCAACTTAAGTGTTATTTTTAGGTACTTTGTCTCACTGAGACATAAAACAAGTAAAAGGTTTAAATAGTGTCATGGCTGATGCTGCTGGATGAAATATAATTAATTCTGGTCAACAATTTCGGTTCTTTCATTTCACAAAATATGCCAGCAGCCCTCTGCTAGCTTGAGAACCAGTGTAACCACATCTTATGACTCACAGAGCATGTTGAGAAAGGTGGAGACAGGTATACTCAGTATAGAGGCAAGTATCAGTTCAGAGGTTCGGTGTCATTAATGTCTTTTGGATATTTTCTCCATGTTGTGCTGGTATGTTGAGAAACTAACAGAGACAGGCTGGCTGGTTCCACAAAACTTGGTGGTGAAATGATGCATGACAAGCTAGATGTTGTACTGGTTGTTTGGGAGGCAGTGAACAGTGGAGAGGCACTACCCGAACACCACGGTCTGAGGAGAATGGTGCTGTGAGGAATGACCAGGGGATCTGGCCTATGCTCAGTACTCAAGAGAAGGCAAGATAGATATATACAATCAGTATGTTACTGGTGCCATTAGAATTGGAACTCTGTGCCTGTTGCTGAAAATGAGGATGGAGCGCTTATGAGAATGTCTCTGCTGATGTGATAATGATTCTTAGTTCAGCATTGAAGAGAATATGCCAGATTTCTCTAAGATAATAATCAAACGGTGACTTTGCATTTGTAATCAATCTCTTCTTGCGCATGTTATCTACCACTGGAGCATAGGCTCTAAACCAACTTACTCCAAGCTTTGTACAGGTTAAGTTGGCATAACTATGGCTTTCGTTGTACACTTTATAATTATCCCTTATCTCTTTTTTCTTCAACAGGATTGGCGTGAGCTGGTTGCAGTTTAGGGGATGTAAGATGGAAAAAGAAGGGGGATGAGAAGGATTAGGAGGAGGAGGAGGAGAAAAGAAACAGAAGAAAAAAGAAGTAGGGAAGGAGTGGCGGCAGAGTAGTAACAAAGGAAAAGAAAGAGGATATAGTATACAAACTAGCGAAATATTACTGGAATTAAAGGTACATAAACAGATTTCGAGACTTACTGGTTCCTGAGTTTGAAATCTCCCATTGATGTATCGACATATCAAGGATGTTTTCCCTACAGCGTAGTCACCCAGGATAATAACTTTCAGATCCCTGGAAACAAGTTTGAAATGTTTTGTTTCTTACTGTATGAATCAAACATCATACTTTTTTAATTGAACTACATATTCAGAAATGATGGGTGGTCAGTTTATGTTAGAAATGCAGTATGCCTTATGCAATAGATTGTATGCAATTGCTATTTTGTTCTGACTCCTGCTTCAATCAAGGACCAACTGCAGCTCTAGTGGCAGACCACTGGCACTTCTGAAAGCTGCTGGATACATTTACTGCATGTGCAGTATAGGTATCTATCAGGATAGATATTTCACTATTTTCAAATGGGACAGCAGTATTTGGTTTCTGCTGGCAAGGAATGGACCAATTATGGGCTGGTCCAAATGCTGTAAAGTTTAAACTGTGACTAATTAATTAAAAATTTAGGCCAGTAAGTTTAGAGGAATGACAAGTAATCAGTTTTTAGACTGGGAGGTTTCTCTGTGATCAAGCAATACGTCTCATGCTCTAAATTCATTTAGTTTTATTTTTGGTGGGACTGTCATTTTATTCATACGTGTAATTGTTACAGAAATCTCTGAAGGGTGTCACTATGTGGTTTGTGCTTTCTGTAGAGATAAACTGAGCCAAGTGAGATGAAATCCCAAATTGTATCAGCCTATGAAAACTGCACAGCAGCATAGGCTTTTACTGAAGTTTATTTGTTTGTTGTTTGTTTTAGTATCCAGAAGCCATGAGTTGTTAACCCTTAGGCTCGGTATTATGGATATCGCAACCTTTCGGCCTTGATTCCATTGTAAATACCGTAAATCTGGGATAAATGTGGCTTTCCTGCCTACCCCCGGGATTGAACCCGGACCACAAGGAGTTCGTCACCCGGTCTCCGCGCAATCCGGTTTAGCCAACTACGCTAGAGAGCCGGGCTGAAGTTTATTTTTACAGTGAGACTAGCCAGATCTGCTAGCATTAAGACTAAGTGGATTGAGGGTACACATGTTCTATCTTCTTCTTCTTCTTTGTTCACCGCCTGAAAGCTCTGATGGAAAGTCCTGGTTGTTCGTCCATTTGGACTTCGGCCTTGAACCAGGGCCTGAGTTTTGTGTGTACATCTGTTTTACTGACATCTGTGTGCAGTTAGTGTTCCTTGCCACTCAGGCAGATGTACTCTGGCTTCGAAAAAAGCCCCCAATTAGTCGACTCCTAAGACATGCTTGTTGGGGAGGCAGTGCATCTATTCTTATTTTCCCCACAATAGGACCCCGGAACCCACACTGAAAATGTTCTATCGAGTGTGGCTGCTCTTTTGAGTGCCCTATTTTTCTGTGTTGTATCTGTACTGTCTGGGTTGTTATGCATGTATGCATCAACAAGGTTATGCATGTCTGATATTACGTAAAGTATAAAGTTGGTGATGTCATCTGTACTGATTCTCTTTAGCTTTGTCGTAACCTCTCCACCTACGGTACCTTCATCTGCCAATACATAATTGAAAATGCCCAGCATGAACAATATTCTACCCCTTGTATGGTACACATGTGTGTGAGTACATTATAATGTTCAGCAAAAACAACATTCTACCCCTTGTATATGTGTGTAAGCAAAAAAAAATGCCCAACGAGAACAACATTCTGCCCCTTGTATATGTGTGTGAGCAAGTTATCTAAACGCTCACAAAATGTAGGTTGGTAGTTATAGTTTGGTAGTGCCTGTATTTTGACAACTGTGTACTATGTGTATTATTTTTTATCTGTGTTATGAAAATTCTACCTTGGTCATCGATGTGAGTTGTAATAATGTCCCACCTGTTTGACGTCTGTAATATAGCCATTCTTGACCCTGTGTTGTTGTGAATTGCTAAACTAAAATATGAATGTTTCAGTCCCAGCTGTGCTGTCAGCTGTTTTGCATGACACTTAGATTGGATGTTTACTTTTGGCAGTAATATAAAGTCTGCTTTATATTTGTCTATAGGTGTGGTGATGTGTTGTAGCTTGGTATGTAATCCACAAATATTTATACTAGTAACTATTAACTCATCCATTACTGTTAAAAATTAAAATTTATAAGTACATAGAGTAACTAAATAATCCCAATGAGAAACTAATAATTTAACAGAGATAATGTGCAAAAGTGTCTAGATATGACATCTTGAAGTGGCTCCTTTGGGTCTTGCAATGTGTCGTTGTCTAGGAGATGATGTGTCTAGTGAATGCTCTTAGCACACATTCCTAAGATGACATAACTCGGACAAGCCGACACCGACTTTGAAGTAGGAAACAGTTTATTGAAATCTCATCACTTACATAAAAGTCCTGTCCGTGTCCTAATTTACAGCTTACACGCACCACAGCTATCAGACTCCAACATGCTGGTTTCTCACACAATCATTGACCAGAGTTCGCACAGATGGATCTGGTTGTTATCACCGACTTCACACAGACTGGCCTGGCTGGACTTGGCTTCGATGGATGTTGTCTGGTCTTCCTCTCTCAACAATCAGTCTCCCATTGTTGTTCTCTCGATCACTCTCCTGTCCCAACCTTCCCAATCAGGGTCAAAATATCCCCTATTACAGGTCTTCAGTGCTGTCCCCTGTGTTTGTAGTAATGGTGACAGTATCTGCAGAGTTTGCAGTAATGTTATCTTCGCTTTGAGAGCTCTCAGTGTTTTCTGCATTTATTTTTAGAAGTTTTCCTTTGACAGAGAGTATGTCTGTCCTTGCTAGCTGTTTGCCTCAGCCACATCACTGGCTGTATCTAGCTTTCCCAGTTTCTTGTGTACGATTTTTGTTTTCTGACATTAGTTCCTTGATGTTTTATTGTGCCTGTCACATGCATTTTGCCTCTGCCTTTCTTTTCTTGGGGTTGCTGACAACCAGAAAGCCCTCTTCAGTGTTGCTTGGAGGTGACTCTGCTGGAGTGCTTGATGCATTTAATTTGGTTTTGAATTTTCCCTGTCCTTTGATGTAATCTGTTTTGTGATGTTTTTGTTTAATGATTAAAAAAATGGATGATTGTTTGTCTGGCTCAGGTGGAAAGTCATCTGAAGTGAATGGTTCTGGTGCCACAAGTTTCTTTTTTGGTTCTCTATTTGCCTAATGGTCATGTATTTGGCCAGTGATCATTGGCCCACAGTTAGAGCAAGCAATTTTAGTTTACTTTTGCGGCCTGGCAGTCACCAGGACGTGACTGGTGAATCTGGTCCCGGTGATACCCAGCGCATTGATTCTAATATACAGTAGCACTTCTCTTGCAACAACAAATTGCATCCCATATTAGAACGGAAAATAATTAGTAAATTAATAATAGTAAAAAATAATCAAGAAGTGTCACTTGTAAGTACTCAGTGTCGAACATCTGTGGTGGAATATTAATAGAGATAACGATCTCCAATGTAAACAAAGTCAAAACGAAAGTTGCGCAGTTTGGTGCGCAGAGGGATCGGCGGACTCGTGAAAATGTTTTGTTTCATAACGAATTATAAATTAATTTTTTTGATTGCGATTCTAGCAGTTCAGAATTGATGACATGCGCTCTTCGTCATTCAAAAGAGGGTACTCTATCAAACGACGCCTAAATTGAATAGCGGTCTTTATTGAGCGTAATAAATTTCACTATTTGTCATATGCCAAGTAAATTTCTTTAATATCTCCTTTTTAAAGTGAACTTAAATACTATTAAATGACATTTTTAGATTCTGTGTCCATTTTTACGTAAGGATGGGCAGTTTTGCTGGAATCTGTACTTCATAAGATATACAGTTTCAATTTCTTCCCAGTCACTTCTTAGAGCTAAATCGGAGATTTCTCAAAATGGCTACCGCGTGGCCTAAACGAACTGTTTATCTCAGATTAATTAATCTAGTTATTTATAAAAACAGTTCAAAAATAATGCAAGTTTTATTTGTATTAATAATTTACCTTTCTTTAACTTCAATTTCACATGAGTTTTAATAAATTTAAATACCTGAAAATGATGTTTTAGCACGTTTTTAACATGGACTATTTCTAGGGTATTTTTGCGTTGAAAATGGACACAGGCAGTGGTTTAAACATTTTATATTAATAGTTTTAAATCAAATTAAAGTAGTTATTAAATCATTTTTGGAATCTTTAGCCATTATAGCATTTTTTAAGCCATAACCTATCATTTGGCATGAATCATAGTTCCTGTTTGAAGCCCTTTTGCCTGTTGACCCCCACTCCCCGCACCCAGACTGACATTTTGGACGCAGACAGTGGTTTCAATATTTTTTATTATACTTTTAAATGAATATAAAGTAGTTATTTAATCATTTTTTGAATCTTTAGCCATTATAGCATTTTTTAAGCCATAACCTATCATTTGGCATGAATCATAGTTCCTGTTTGAAGCCTTTTTACCTGTTTGACCCCCACTCCCCGCACCCAGACTGACATTTTAAAAAAAATGTCTGCCACACATTTCTGCACTATGATTTTGTGGTGCATATTTATTGTCTTAAATAGTATAAATAACAGTTATTATTTATGATTGATACTGTTTTAAAATTGAAGTATTGACTTATAGATGATGATTTAGAAAGTTGATTAATAAAATTAATAATAATATATTATATTATTTTCAAGTGAATAAATTCACTTACTTACAACTTATGATTAATAATATTTAATCACAGATCACGTAGGACATAGATAAGTTAATAAAATATAATGTAATTTTTCCTCTTACCTTATGAAATGCTGCTCCATGAAAACACAACATAAATCCAAAGCGAATTACATCTCCATGAAAACACAACATAAATCCAAAGCGAATTACAAAGGAGCTTATTTAATAATTTTACTCCATGAAAAAACATAGCACTGAGTCACAAATCGGGCATGAGCGGTTACCTTTGATTATTTTGAACAAGTAAATAAAATATCAAGCAGTGACTAGTTAAGAAGAAGAGGGGAACAATGTGGTGAATTGTCTCATCATCAATAAAATGAAAGAATAACTCGCAAAGATTGAAAAAGGGATTATGTTTAAATCAGTAAGAGGGGCGCTCATTTTCACTTGGTTATAAAACAATATAGGAATATAGGGGTCTCCGTATCAAAGTGGTCAAGCCGTTAACCTCGCGCTCGGAAGATTGTTGTACGTTCATTTACAACTGCATTGTTCGACTCGAAAATGCATTTTTTTGGTTAGCGGAGACCTCTGAGGGCTGTTGCTGGAGCTACGGTATCCAGGCTTTGTGCTAAGCTCTCGGCATGCGTTATTTGTTCAGTATTGTGGAGAAAGACAAAGCCATATAAAATCAGTAACGATGCAATGAAGTCAATCCACTCGCTATTAAATATTTTTTAAACAGTGGAATAAAGCAAATTTCGGTCAGATGTATGCACACACACAAACATACACACACACACAAATGAGAGTGCGAGAAAAACCATTTTTCAACAAATAGAAAAAGATGCATCATAACAGGAAGAATAGATATAAAAGTATATATATATATATTACAGTATAAGTCTTGCAAGACTCACTGGATAATTAATAATAATTAATTCATAAGGTATTTAATGAATACTGATAAATTTACTCATTTTTATGTTATTTAGGTTTGCATCACATCATATTTTTAAAAAGGCAACAACTTTAGTTAGAGCTTGCTGTCCTGAAAGCAATGACATATGGTTGCTAAGGGGTTCAGCAAAAAACTTGAGAGTTATTGACATTAAACATGATAAATTTAGGTCCAGTTTTCACTTGGGAACACGCCGCCATCTTGTTTCTGTGTTTTCCATTATAATTTTTTGAGGGCACTTTCCGTCACTGAAATGGCAATATCTCCGCTTAGAATTGACATACAGACTTCATTGAGGTACCGTTGGACTCAGTTTTTCAACCTCTATTCAGCTGTCTTGGTTTAAAAGTAAAAAACCTAAAATAAAAATTTTGACTAAAATCCCTAATATTAAAAAAAAAGTAAACGTAAAAGTGTTCAAGAAAAGAACTTACGCCTTTTTCTTGCCAGACATGATCTTCGAGAATTATAATATATACACAATTATTTATCTAGAATTAAAAGTTTTCTGAAAGTGCAGAACGTAAAGAAAATTTGCTGTCCATTTTCTGCTTGATTGTCCTCTTTCCGACTTGAGACCTTTCACGAGTGCTGGCCCCTGTCTCTGTGTGTGTGCGTCTGGAAGGTGGGTGTGTCTATCGACACGGACAGTGTGTCTCTTCTACTTCTTCTTCGCCTTCCTATTCCTCTTCTTTTTCCCCTCCTCCTCCTCCTCATCTTCTTCTTCTGCTTTTTTACAGCAAGGTTGCTGTAGCAGCGCCTTTCGGTCAAACACTTCCGATTTCACTAAATTTCAGCAACCCCATAACTATACATAGTTTGCTTTCACGCCATATTCTTGTTATTGGATTGGATTGGATTCTTTACCCCACCAGGACATCACACAAGCGATAAACACCCGATGACACACTATGCGGATGAGGATCACCGTGGAGAGGTCCCAGAAACCGCGTTCAGACATTTGGCCATAATGATGACCTGCCTATATTGCGGCCCCTGGCAAAAACCAGAGTGGGGCTTCAAATAACAAAAAATAACGCCCTAAGAAGGACGAAAACTAGAGTATTCTTGTTATTGGGGCAGTGAGACTTCTTATTTTCCTATCTAAACTGGGCCCCTGAATCCCATTAGAGAACAACAGCATTCAAATAAATGACATTGCAATAAAACCAGCAGATTGTGAAGAGGCATGATCGCCCATGCCAGACGGCAAGGCACTTGATAAGGATACCCAAGTCTGCAACCGCAGTAACTCAGTGACTATACGATTGCCTGTGGATCCGAGAATCACAGGTTCGGATCCGACAGGAAAGAATTTAAAAATAAAATTGACTTTGGCTCCCAGTTCGACCATTCCCGCAATCGTCTTTAGGATATAGGAGCTAGAGATGACCGTGACCCTTCCTAACCTTGGATACCAGGAACTATCCTAAACATTAATAGTGCCCGTTGTTCTTTAAAAACCAATCTAGTATCAGAGGTAAAAAAAAAAAAACATTGGCAAGCTCTCAACTGCCGTACGTATTTTTTATTTAAAAGCTGGAGCTCAACGAGTCTGACTTGTTTAGTGTTAAATAAATCATTATAAAAAATAATACTAGTGATAATAATAATACGGCGCTGACAGGCAAAAAAATAATGATATATCTAGGATAATACGATATGTGTAAACAAAAACTGAAAAAAAAAATAAGAGTGATCTCAACTATGTCGAAGGCGATAACCACACCCCCCCCCCCCACCTTTTTCCCCCTTTTCCCCGCCCCCAGTACACCCCTCCCCACCAAAAAAAAAAAAAAAAAAAACTCCAGGTTTCTGCAGTCCTGTCTAGCACCATATGCCGGGTGCACCATCGACTTGACAATGATCTTTTTACTTTACTTACTACACAAATGTTAAAACTAACCAAAGCTGATGCGAATTAAAACAATGGCGAAGCCACTTGGGAAAAGCGAGCGTTAGTTCATAAAGGTAGACTGCGTGTGTAGCGAATGCCTGCGTGATGGGGTTGAAGGGGCTCGTTAAGTGGGGAACTGTGTCCTACCAATAAACATCAAAGATAGGGGAGGGGGAAAGGGAGGGGAATTCGTTTATGTACAAGTGTCTGAATAGCGCCTCTGTCTTGAATATCTGATTAACGTGGAAAAGAGTGAAAAAGGGCGTTTCCATGGTGAGCCAGGGTCTAATGCAGGAAATGGAGTGAACATATAGTGTTAGTGTGTTGCTAGATGTGTGAAGGAAGGGCATGAAAGATGCCCACATCAGTAGAATTGGCGAAAGGTGAGGTAATTAAAAGGGGGTAATTAAAGAGGGTAGGTGGTAAGTTTTCACAGAGAAATGTCGTTATCAAGTATTTTGCCAGTTAGTGTGTTGATGCTTGCCTTTACATCCCACATCTGATGCTCCGGATCAATGCTTTTGATAATAATCTTAGCCGATTCCGTCTTTGACAACACATTTCAGTATAATAATATTTCTGTTCCATTATAAAGGGGGAGCGGGGGGGGGGGGGGGGGGGTGCGTCAGTTCTCACTTCAAGGTGTCTAGAAAAGGTGCCGGTACAAAGTATCATTACAGCAGCGCTGAAAAATAAATGAGGCCTTAAAGGGTGCAAGTACTGCGTACCCAACCCCTTCTTCAGCTGGAGAAGGCGTTGGCGTACCGTTGTGCCATCATCAAGTTCCTTTCTGAGTGGCGTAGGCGGTAGAGGGGTGGGAAGGGGGAAATCATGACTCTACAGTCTGCGATTGGCAACTGCATGTGTCAGTAGAGGTTTTGAAACTCCTTTGTGCTCTTACAAAAGGCTATCAAGAATTTTCTTGCTTTGTCTGCCTCTGTCTCTCTTTCCACAGATCTTTCTAGTGGTCTCGACATATGACCCCTGTTTCTTCGTGTACCGTCAGAAAAACCCTGTCACTATTTGGGAACAGCTTTGGTGTAGCGGCTAGACTCTCGTCTTCGGATTGAAAAGTCGTGACTTCGGGTCCTGGCGGAGCCGGACTTTTTTCAAAATAACCGTGGCTCTTAGGTCCACCCAGCCTAGAGTGGGTACCAGGCAAGGTTCTGAAAAGTAAAGCACCCGGCGTGATGCTGACTTCATCACCCACAAGTGCCCACTGGTCTATACAATATCTATTTGGTTCTTTATGTCCAGTGCGCCTAAAGGCGTGGGAAAATGGTCCTGAGACTAGCTGTGAATTTCAACATTCTGAAAAGGCGATGGTGTGGTCTGGAGCTGCTACTTATTGCTTTAGATACCATGCATATGCGAACAACCACCAAGAAATTTTAGGGATTGTGGGGGGGGGGGGGGAGGGGATACGTGTTCAGTCCCTATAGAATGTTCATGGTTTCAGGCTTTAATGCTTATGGCTTGTTTAAATGCGTAATATTATTATTATGTGAAATATGTAAAATTTAAAACAAGTACTTAAAAAGAGAATGTATATTAATGATTGGGAGTGCGAGGGGCATCTTAGTCACCTTATAAATTTATAGAGGTGGGGCCTCAGCCCGACGGTCAGCGTAACTGTTGTAGACCGACGACTAGTCCATTTGCATAAGCCACTGAAAATTGACCTCCTTTAGCTACGTCACAACGATATACCTAGCGTCAAACAGTGTTATCATCCACTGTTGAAGCTCCCAAACATTCTTCAAAAGTTAATTAATGGATGCGAACTTGGTTCTCACTTTCATCACTGAGGAATTCTATGAAAATACATTGCTTCAACTGAACGTCTCCGCTTGCGATTTTTAAACCGGTACAGTGGTGCCACCTGATAAAGACAATATAGTGGAAAAGAGTGTTTGAGTAATCCTGTTAAATTTAAAGATTTCTCATTTATGCAGTATTTATATAGATTTTTTTGTTTAAAGGAGGCATCGCGCTATGACCAAGGATATGAGGGTCTGACACTGTTTCTTTGACTATTTAGGCTGCGCTGGGAAAAGAACAGAAAAAAAATATTTGCATGTATTTTATCATCACAAAGAGGAAAAAACTGCGTAGAGAAATTAGTTGAATGAGAATAAACCGTGGGACAAACCAAGAAGAAATTGGAGACAATAGACAGGTAGACTTCACAAACGCTTGTAGTTACTAACGTGAAATAATAAACTAGTTGCGTATATGAATATGCAGTAGTGGGCCTCAACAGCTAGGAAGGCAGAAAAAAGAAGAAAAAGAGGAAGATTTTAATGTAGCATTTACATTCGTATACCCAGAACATCATCATCATCATCATGTAGCGGGTCCTTTGCAGAACGTCGCTCTCATCACGGTGTGCCTGAAAGAAACTCGGTCTCTCTCAAGCTCTCCCGCCTCATGCACTTTCATATTCAAGGAGTCCCCCGTGTGGGTTCCGGGGCCCCATTGTGGGGAAAACAAGAATAGACCCACTGCCTCCCCAAAGTCGGAGTGCATCTGCCGGAGAGGCAAGGAACCAACAGTCTGTATTCAAGAGAATGAGATCTGTAAAACTGATGCACACGCAACACTCAGGTTCTGGAGCGGGACTGCAGTTCAGTAGTGGACGATCAACCAGAACTTTCCGCCAGAGTGTACAGCTGGTGAACGCGAAGAAGAAGAAGAAGATATTCAAGGAGTCCCTTATATCCTGTGCTTATCTTCGTGTTTGTCACCCCCTGCTCTTCCTTCCT
Organism: Candidula unifasciata; assembly: GCA_905116865.2. NCBI lineage: Eukaryota > Metazoa > Mollusca > Gastropoda > Stylommatophora > Geomitridae > Candidula > Candidula unifasciata. Next base: position 467,593 of record CAJHNH020001101.1, read on the forward strand.
GGTACCATGCCTCCTGCTATAATTTTTTCCAATGCGTCGTGGCGCTTGATATGACCAAAATATTTTAGCTTCCGAGACAGGATGCTGTTTATTAGCCAATGTTCCTTGATGTTCAGACCTTTCAAGATGTCAGTATTTCTCCTCTTTTTCGTCCAAGATATTCTGAGAATCTTTCTATAGCATTTTAGCTCAAAACACTAATATTTTGTCGACATTTATGCCTTTTTTACTTGATGAGCTTGGGGCGAAAGCAAAGGATAGGACTATTTGATACTAGTTTGTTGACAACTATGCTCCACTGAGGATAAGAGGCAGAAGGAACAGAAAGTTTTATTTTAAAGTCGATTCTGTTTGTTTCGCCACCCAGTGATACCGGCAGCTGTATCATTTTACAACATCCCATTGTTTACTAGTGCAACTTCCGCTTCTGCCCAGCAGAAATTTATGCAAGTCTGTTTTCGCCGCAAGAATCTGCCTCTAGTCGCTCTCTCTCTGTGTTCCTTTCTCGCCGTTCTCTACACAAGATGAGTTCTAATCTCTGTTGATTCCATTGTGGTATATACGTTTTAACTTCACACAGCGGTCCTGAGCCCATTCGTTACTGGATTACTAGAATAAAAGGTAAGTTTGAGTAAGCTGAAAGTTTAACTTTAAATTTCCTAACTGATCGCGGCTACTGCTAGACTTAAACTGAGAAATCTGATCTTTCATTTTCAGTAGTAATTTCAGCTTATTAAGTACTCAAACCTTCGTTGCGCAGTTACTTCAGGATTTACGAAGTTTAATTACACATTCATTTTACTACTTGTTGGTGTTTAATAATGCTGTTTAATTTAGATCTGCTTTATAAAATGCATTAAATTCATTCTTCGTGATTCGTCTCTCATACTACTTTCAACGCCAAATTCTGTTTTTCTATCCGCGCCCTACCCCGTGTACTCTAATTTTAGCATCATTGACTTAGCTGTTGAGAATTCCTGAATCATGCCAGGCGTTTCGTTTCAACTATTTGCGTTGCATTGTAAGGGCCCTGCAAGCGTTTATGACCGGCCTTAACCCAGACCTCTAATATTTTGGGGCAGGACCTTTAAATTATAAGATTTATCACTCACCAGAAATTATTAGTTATGCTCTTAAATCTATGCTTGAATCGTAAAATTGTAATTTTTAGGCCATGGATGGACCCACCAGTCAAAATAATTACCACGGAATGCATGGAATGATGTCATCGATGCTTCTCGTAATATGTGGGTCACCTTAAATACACTTGAATCGGGATTACAGCCTGTAATAGTAGCCATTGAAAGTTGAGGGTCGTGTGTAGTAGTAACAGTACTAACAGAGCCTGGGTAGAGGAGGTTAAAAACGCAATTACTTCAATTAATTACTTGTGAATCTTCTCTTCTGCACATCTGACCAAAGCTTTATGACCTGGTTTGTTGTTATTTTTTTCACTCCTAAGTAAACAAAAAGGATAAGAAAATAAATTTTTACCTTGGTGAGTTTCTGATCTGTAGATATGCAAGGTTGTGTGTTTAAATTATGTAAATTATATATACTATAATTACAAGCAGGTGAAATGAGTAACTTGGTAATAAAATGTAAGAGTAGGACCAGATTCCAATTGTATTATTATAATTATAAACCTTTGTTAGTGACTCTTGTTAGAGAGAAATAAAAAGGGTAGTCTGTAGTTTTATTTGTAATGTAAGACAGGGTTGTGTAAATAATATAAGGAACACTTGTGCAATGTACAAAAAGTTCTATAATGTTTCTTTAATAAAGGTTCTATAATAACACAGTAGTAGTTATTAAGCATTATTATCTAATTTACTGTAATACTAGTAATGATTAGTCATTGGCAGCTATTGGTACTTAAGAAAAAGCTGAGTTATGTATGTGTGTATATGTTTTTACTGTAAAAGTTTGTGCTAATGTAAGACAGGGTTGTTTAACATAAGCAGTGTGCAAAATAAATTACAGTTGTATAGCAGAAGACAAGATATGTAAAGTAAGACAATGTTATGCAACATAAAAGTGTGTAACATAAGTCAGTAGACAGGGTGTGTAATGTAAGTCAGTTTTTGGCTCTCCTTTAAATAACGGTCCCAAATGATCTACGCAGAAAGTAAACCCAAACAGAGCCTCATTACGTCCTGCCCTACAAACAATTAAAAGCTGTAAATCGGGAAATATAAGGAACTAAAAGTATGAGGAGAATGGGGAAATTCTACTACTTACCAATATTGAAATCCTTTATCGAGAGTATCCCACGCCCGCTACACGCGGCGCGGAATGTACTAAACTAGATGGCTAGGACTCACGAGCAAATACACTGGAGGAAGCTGCAGGAGCTGCGGTAGCTGCTGCTCGTGAGTCCTAGCCATCTAGTTTAGCCCCTTCCGCGCCGCACGTAGCGGCGCAGGGCATACTCTCGGAGGTGGCACTATAGTTTGCGAAAAGTGGTCCGCAACTTACATATAACTCGGGCCCTGCCGTAGAATAGCGCTATCGGCAGTATTCTCGCGCGTCGCTAATTTTTTTCGTCCGTAGTTAATCCTAGTTTTGCCGCCGTGTAATCACCGTAAAAAAATCCGTTGCGTTTCGTGAAAATGTCGTGCGCAATTAATCCTACTTTTGACACGGTTGAATCGCTGCAAAAGAAATGCGAATTTTAGATATGAGTGAGGCTCTGTTTGGGTTTACTTTCTGCATAGATCATTTGGGACCGTTATTTAAAGGAGAGCCCAGTTTTTATTTCACAAGTTGTGTAATTGAAGGCAGTGTTATGTAACAAGACAACATGTGTAACATAAAACGTGGCAAGATATTAAATGTAAGAAAGAAAAGCTGTGTAATGTAAGACAGTGGTAATGTTTAAAAAAAAAAGAAGATGTGTGGCATTTGGCTGATTACACCATAAATTAGATATGTAACATTTGGCAAGATGTAAGTAAAAGTAAATGACTCTTTTCCACGTCTTTCATGCATATTAGGTATATAGGGCTAGACCAATATTTTATAGACCAATCGGCACTTGGTGGGTGATGTGGTCGTCATCACGCCCGCCGCCTTTACTTTCAAGGAATGCACCTGGTACCACTCAAGGCTGGGTTGACCTGGGAGGCAAGATCAGTTTTGAAAAAAAAGTCTGGCCCCCACCAGGAACTGAACCTACGACCTTCCGATCCTCAGGCTAGCGTCTAGCCGCTAGATCATGGCGGCTCCCAATGTAAGACAGTAGTAATGTTTAAAAAAAAAGATGTGTGGCATTTAGCAAAATCTGCAGTGTAAGGTAGTGTTATATAACAAGACAAGATGTTTATTGCAAGACAGTGTTATGTAAAATATGATGTGTGATATTTGGCAAGATTTGTAATAGTCAGTGGTAACATAAGACAGTATGTGTGGTGTTTGGTAAAATGTGCAGTGAAAGACAGTGTAATGCAACATAAAACAGGATGTGTAAGATGAGACAGTGTTACATAATGTAGACAAGATTTGTAACATCTGTAACATAAGACCAGATGTCTAATCTAAACAGATTAACTCTTTCACTCCCAAGGGGTGTAGCATCAGAGGTCTAATGGGTAGTAAAGAGAGACGTAAAATTGGCAAATCATGCATTAATTGGGCTTCTGGGGAGTTGGGGGGGGGGGGTAGCCTATAAACGTATGATGTGTTCCTTTAGACTTAAAGAGTTATAGAGTACTGGTGAAACTGCAGATCACTGTGCTAGTCCCAGGGGCTATACTGAATGACCCTGATACCCATATACCCAGATTAAAGGCAACCATACAAGAGTACAGGGCAGCTGTTGACCATTTAACTAGCCTGGGATGGACTCCCTTCTGTAAGCGCGGACATCATATTATTATATCTGACTCGATTGTACATATCCTCGAGATCAAGTGCTGTCACCACCATCTCCTATTTGTTCTAGAACCTTCATAAATTTCAAAATCAAAAGTGCTGCATTTGACCAGGTATCTTTCCCTGGTTGATGTTTAAAAAAGGCATTGTAATTTAAGACCAGGATATGCTTGAGTAAGGCACATTTCTGTTGTCTGTATATGAAAAATTTGCATTTTATAAAGAACTTCTTCTTCTTCTTCTTCTCTTCCACTAGTACCTCATCGAAGTGTTGGGGGGAGATGTAATGTTCGTTGATGAGCTCTGTCAAAAGCACTATTAAGACTGATGTTCATTTCTGTAAGGCTGTTCTTAATGCCATCACTCCACATTTCCCGAGGTCTTCCACTCGCTCATTACCCGTTGTAACGTTTTAGTGTGGCTCGCTGTGGCAGATAGTACCAGGGCATTCTTGTTAGGTGTCCAAACCACTACAAGTTATAAAATGACATTCTATGCATTAAATTCATGTCATTGAAGGTTAGAAACAAAATGCTGCATTTGAGCCAGTTTTAACATATTTACAGAAGAATCATTACAATTCCTTGCCAAAAAAGAGTAAACCAGATGTTTTGGAAGATGCAGGGGGCCAAAGGCAATCTGTCAGAAACATCAGAGACAGTCGTCTTTTTATATTCATGCTATGAGAAGAAAGAAACTAGAACATGTTGTGACTGTTTTAAAAATATGTTCAAAAGACATAGAGGAAGACAACGCAAGAAGATTCTTGATGAAGAAAATGCAAGAAGATTCTTGACAACCTTTTCTCATGGCATGAGGGGGGAGGAGGGGGATGTCATGTTGATACATATTGATGAAGATTACAGGTTGTGGTGTGGCATGATCACCCACGCCACAGCAGGACACTTGTTGAGGATGATGATTATGCAAGTTTATTACGAACGTAAGAAAGAGACAGCCATAATGTTTGGCCACACTAGAGAAGAAAAACTGGAACTTATGACAGCTAGAAAGATTTATAAAAAAAATAAAAGAGAAAGAGGAATACATATACACAGTCCCTTTTTTCTGGGAGTACAAAACAGTAAGCAGCACCAGCAGCTTTTGTTTTGTTAATGCATCTTTTATGCAGCGCTACTGTAGCAGAGTTTTTGTGCTGAGTACCGACACTTTTCTTTTATAGGGAAAAAGTCTTGCATATGTATACATTTATAAACAAAAATCCTCTGTACGCCGAAGTTGATGACATACTTGTATATGCAGTACTGTATCTGCTTTTAGTTGATTATCGACAACCATCATGGGACAAGCAGGTTCAAAGCAGGAAATGTTTTGGGAAGCTTGTGGTTTTGGCCGACCTCATCTTGTGCAGAAGTTCATCGAGCATGGCATTGATGTCAACTGGGTATCCTCAATAGTAAGTCTGTGTGTGCATGAGTGTGTGTGTGTGGTGTAGTTTGGTTTATGTCACTGGTGATGTAGCTGTATCAGTGGAACAGTGATATGCAGCTGTGCAGCTTATACAGGGGACTGTGTGGCAGATACAGGCTTATTTCAGATGAAGGATAAAAGGAATAAGAGAACATTTAGACAGCAGCATTAGAAATTTTAAGAAAAGGGCAAAAAATAACCACACTTCCCATAAATGAGGGGCAGATTAACTCTTTGAGTCCCAGGGGGTTTAGCATCACAGGCCCAGGGGGTAGAAATTAATAAAATCGGCACATCATGCATTCATTGGGCATCTGGGTAGGAACCTATAAACATATGATGCGTTCCTTGGGACTCAAAGAGTTAATGTCACGGAAATAAAAAAGCGTAAAGATAATAAAGACATGCAAAGAAAGACAGATGATTTGTCATGTACAGTATAAAATATAGGACTACAAATAAGTTGTAAGAAAACAAATATTTTAAAGATACCAACAATGGATCGTGTATATGCCATGCTAGAGAACAAACCTATAAAAGTAACAGACCATTTCACCTTATTGGGTAGCAATTTTGACTCACAAGGAGGAGATACAACAAAGAAAATCATGATATGCATTGCCAAATTAACAACAGTCTTAGAAAACCTTAACAAAGTCTGGAGCTCCTAGTTATACATCTTTAAGACCAAACCTTGAATATTCAATTCTAAAGCAAAAGTTGGAAACCCACCAAAGATATGGAATGAAAGTTGAATGCATTTGAAAATAAATGTCTGAGAAAAAACACGAACAGAAAATGGAATTTATTCAAAAAGGGTGAAGTGATCAGAGAAATGTCTGGACAAATACCTGTATTTACTGCAATAATGCAAAGAAGGTGGAGATACATTGGGCAAACTCTGAGACGAAATGAGCGAAGAATGACAAAACAAGCCCTAAAATGGGAAACAAATGGTCTGAGAAAAAAAAGGACTTACAAGAAAAACATAAAGAAGTACACCACACCATTACGAGAGGCTAAAAATGCTGGGCTAAACTCCATGTCAGAAATTGAAAGAGTTGCATGCAACAGAGCATAGTGGAGGAATCGAATGTGAGCCCTACATGATGTCTAAAGGCACACAAAGAATGATGATGATGATGAGTAGAAGTAGCAGCTGAAATAGAATAAAATAAAGTCTTTGTAGAAGAATACAGGAAAAGAAGAATTGTTATACAATATATATTCTAATTGATAGAAGCCATTCCTCTACCTGTATATATGGTTAAATAAAGGGATCTTGTGCATTCAGCATATGATGCTAAGTTCCTTTTTTAGACCAATTGGCAATGCTTGGATGATATAGTCAACATCATGCAGACCATTTTTACTTCCCAGGACATTACCAGGTACTCATTTGACTTGCGAAAAAAATTACTATGCTGCTTTAAACCAAAGACCTTTGGCCTAGCAGGTGAACATCTAGCCATTATGCTACTGCCGACTCACATATATTTACACAGCAACAGTTTTCCATAGGATAAGATTGCCACTTGCGACACCTGCCCTCCTTAGATATCTCTTATGACATGTAATGTGGGCTAGCACAGTGGTTTTCAACTCAGTTTGCATCTCCCTTGAATATATGACAAAACATTCCCCCCTCACCCCCCCCCTTCCCAAAAAAAAAGTGATTAAAAAGAGTACTAGAAGAAAACTCCAAGCATTGTTAACAGGAGCTTAGAGAAAGATAGCCACATAAATCAAAGTGTCAAATAACGTAAAAGAAACTATCAGCAACAAACTAATGTAATATCTAAATATCACTGTGATGGTTGATACTGTTTTGTCTTATGATGTTTCTGCGGGTTTGGTGAGGGAGGGGGGGGGGGGGGGTGCCGGGTTGAAAACAACTAATCTAGCAAGTCCAGTACAGAACACTAGATAGTCACTTGGTCCTTTTGCAACTTCCATGCTTCAGCTTTCATGTCAAGGGTGTCCTTGTTATCCTGTGTCCACCCTCCTGCTGATTGATTTCTGCCTCTTCTTCTATATCCTTCATTTCTCTTCTCTTCAAATCGATATAGCACTTAAAATGGCCAGAGTATTTCTAAGAAATAAGACTGTTTATGAGCCACAGATACCACGTGGACCGAGAAGAAAAAAAAAACCTCTGACATCCTATGTGATCTGAGCATCAAGGAGAATTGGCTTATAAACATTCTGTCCAGAAAGCTGGGGTATTTTGGCCGTGTTAACGTGATGATGGTCTGAAGACAACAGCCATGGAGGCAGACCTCCATTAAAGTGGATACAAGACATTGAAGATGTATTGGCCATGATAGCCCATATACTTTCTTGCATCCCTTGATATGAGCAGTGTATTTTTAAGGAACTGCCGATTGATGATGATGAGACAGTCCCTAGGGTCGTGGTAACAGACAGCAGTGTATGATAATGGATGCTATAGAACAATAGTTCCCAGTTTAGGAAAGATCTGTGGACCCCTTCCTGTTTTAGATCTGTCCCAGACCCCCATATATTTTTTAATAGACTGTTGAAAAAAGGGAAATCTAGCAGGCTTGTGGCAGTTTCCCTGGTGCTGATGATAGCACTCATCTCTGTACACTAGTCAGTCACTTTGTCAGTTGTTGCTTGCAGCTCTTAAACTCTTTGCATGCTTTTTTGCAGATGTCAGTATCTGTCCACTTCTCTATTGGAAGTATTAGAATTGGAAGTTGTTTTTTGTTTGTTTTCTAAATGGTTTCACTGCCCTCATTTAATTTGTTCTGCAGACCCTAGAGCAGTGATTCCCAATCTTTTTTAAAATTCAGTGTCCCACCTTAGTCTTTCTAGAATTCTTAAGACCCTCTATGAAACTTAAACTCTCAGTGAGTCCATCTTCGAATCCCCCCCCCCCCACAATCAGATTGCCCCTCCCCTTACACATACACACAGTCAGATTGTTCCCATTAACAATCAAATTGTCCCCCCCCCCATTTCCCCCCCCCCCCCCCCCCCCCCCCCCCCCCCCCCCCCCCCCCCCCCACCCCCCCCCCCCCCCCCACAATTCCACAATCAAATTGCCCCCTTAACAATCAGACCCTCCCCCCAACAATCAAATTGGCCCCCCCCCTCCCCACCCAAACAATTGTGAACGTGAACCCTAAGTTTGGGAAACATTGCCCTAGAGGGTCTGTTGGGCCGCTAATTGAGAACCACTGATATATAGATATTGTCTTTCATACACCTTACCGTACCCCAAAATATGTACCAGAAAATTAGTTAATTGGGGGGGGGGGGTCAAGGGGGATAAGTGAGAAAGTAAAAGTGCCTAGCATAATGCTGACCACAACACCCTTTGATTGCTCATTGGTCTATAAAAAATATGGGTGGAGCAACCAGTGGGGGTGAAAAGGGTCCTATATTTTGTTCTTTACCTCAACCTTCTACTTCTTTACCCAGAACTTCTACATTTTTTTTTAACCCAACCAATCTTCTACTTTTTTAAAACCCAAACTTCTACGTCTGTTTTGTCCCTATCTTTCTCTGCCCTCTTTGTTTTATCTCTCATGTTTTCTCTCTCTCCTAATATAGATTTATCTAAAGATTTCCCATGGCTTGCCAGTTTGCACAGGCAGACAGGGGAGGTAAATCAGTCAATAAAATCCATGTTATTACACAAGATTTCCCATGTGATTTATTCAATTCTCTTGCCTGGGCCAGGAACGTGCTCATTCATAGAGGTGTTTTCGGGCAGCTCATGAATCTTGCATGACTTTGATCTTTCATTCATACTCTCTTAACACAAGCCATGTTCTAGCTGCTGTTTGTTTCACATCACTTGTTGGTCACCTTGACCTCAAGATCAATAACGGAGGTGGAATTTATAACGCAGTAAGCCCATGACGTGGGGCGGGGAAAATTGGGAACATGCAGGCAGACGATTCATTTGAAAGGCTAAAAATGTAATATTTTATGGGAATACAAATTGGTTTAGTCTTTGAACAAATATGGATGGAGAACAAACACAGCCCTTGATAAAAGGAAAGAACTATAATTTCTGGGATATAATGATTCATCATTGGCACCTTTTCATCTTTCCAGATGATAGTGTTATATTGATCAATGAGGAGGCATGAGACTCAAAGCCCATGGCGATAGCGAGTGTGACTAGCAAGACCCCCCTGTGTCAAGAAAAGTCTTCCACGATGATAGCATGAGATTTCGAATGACTCTGCACTATTCCTTAATTTCTTTATCTTTCTTTATTTAACTTGATGTTTTGTGGGGTCTTCTTTAAAGTCTTCAGTTTTATTCTAAACTTTTCTATAACTGAAACATGATCACTGTAGCAGTCTGCTCCTGGTCTAGGCTGCAGTTAAAATGCCCCTGCATCTTTTTGAAATCAATATATAATCAGTCTGATTACAGACATTATCGCCAGGACTTTCAAGTCCACAATCGATGAGGGTGGTGTTTAAACCAGGTGTTCCCAATTATTTTTTTATATGATGCAGCCCAAGCTATTAACCTTTCTCCTCTCTCTTTCTTACAGTCTAGACCATAGCCACCAGTTACTCCACACACTTTTTCTCTTGCAGTTTTTCAATTAAATCGCCCATTACTATTGTTACTTCCCAATTATTACACTGATCAGAAGCCATGTACACAAATAATGTGATTATAGATATAAGGAAATATAGACACAAAACCTCAAAAATCTGTTGGCTAAATTTTTCAGCATGCCTGTAGCCCGATACATGTGGCATCTCAAGGCAAACATGAGGTGGTGCAGCTATTGATAGATGCTGGCTGTGACCTCACTGTTGTGGATTCTGTGAGTCTTCTTTGTTGTTGTCTTAGTCCTAGAGATTTAGTGATGTCAGATTCATGGTAGAGTCTCAGTCGGTTTTGTCAATGTTTGTTCAAGTTTGTTAGTGTAGGAAACACAAAAACGTGTCTGTGAAACCTGGCACCTTCCTTGTTTTGGAAAACAGAATAGACTCACTGCCTCCCCAACAAGCATGTCGTAGGAATTGAATAACTGGGGACATCCTTCAAAGTTGGAGTACATCTACCTGTGAGGCAAGTAACCACAAGTCTGCATACAAATAAGCCAGACCTGTAAAAGGGATGTGCACGCAGCACTCATGTTCTGGAACAAGACTCTAGTCTAGAGGTGGACGAACAACCAGAGCTTTCCGTTGGAGTTTACAGCCGGTGAACCTGGTGTTGTTTAAGCAGTGGAGGAGACTCAGCCATTTATGTTTGAGTGAGTTGACTGAATGTTGAAGATGCATTTATTCTTGATTTGATGCTGTTTAAGCAGTGGAGGAGAATCCACTATTTATGTTTGAGTGAGTTGACTGAATGTTGAAGATGCATTTATTCTTGATTTGATGCTGTTTAAGCAGTGGAGGAGAATCCACTATTTATGTTTGAGTGAGTTGAAAGAATGTCACACACACACACACACTGATGTTCTCTCTACCCCCTGTGCCTTTCCTCTCTTTCTAGCGAGGGAACTCCGCGGTTCACCATGCAGCCATGCAAGGCCACGCCGACATCATTCAAATGTTGTCTGATGCTGGAGCAGACATCAATACCCAGGACAAGGTAACTCACATCTGCTGTTTTACTCCAGCTCTAACAGCTGTCGGTCGGCATGGGTTATCCATGTCCATCTCAGCTGTCGGTCGGCATGGGTTATCCATGTCTATCTTAATTACATTAACATGGCAGGATGACAGCTGTTATTAGTTGGACTCGGTTTCTTGCTTTGGGAAAGTCTTGTAATTTATCTGCACTCATTACATTGCCATCCAGGCATACATTGCCATCCAGGCATACATTGCCATCCAGGCATACATTGCCATCCAGGCATACATTGACATCCAGGCAGGCATTGCCATACATAGCCATCTAGGCATACAATGCCATTCAGGCATACATTCCCATCCAGGCATACATAGCCATCCAGGCATACATTGCCATCCAGGCATACATTCCCATCCAGGCATACATTCCCATCTAGGCATACATGAAAAGAGAGACATTGGAAGGGTCAGTGGAAAAAGGGGTAGAGGCAGACCAAGAGAGATGATGCTGGATGGGCTGAAACGATGGCATGGGGGGATATCATCAAAAGAGCTGTTCCATGCAACCAAGGACCATGATCTGTTGAGATGCATGAGCGCCGACGCCAGTTGGCAGGGCAAATGATGATGATGATACTTCAGTAAATTACAGCATGGGTGTAACTGGGAGTGCTTGTTGTTGGATAGTCCCTTAATGATTCTTTTGTAAAGATAATTACAGAAAGCTGATTATTCATTAAACATTATAAGCACATTCTCTGCTTCATTATAGGCCTGTTCTCCACAGGTCATTATAGGACTGTTCACTACCCATTACTATAAGCCCATTATCTACACATTATATTAGGCCCATTTTGTACATGTAATTGTATGGCTATTTTCTACAATTTATAAACCCATTCTCTACATATTTTATATGGCTGTTTTCTACACATTATAAACCCATTTTCTACATATCATTATAGCCCCTTTCTCTACATATTATTATATATGGCTATTTTCTACAATTTATAGACCCATTCTCTACATATTATTATATATGGCTAATTTCTACAATGTATAGCCCCATTCTCTACATATTATTATATATGGCTCATTCTCTGCTCATAGTTATATGGCCATTCCCACATCATTATAAGACTATTCTCACATCAGTATAGAAGGTCCTTTGTTTACACTGCATTATTAAAGGTCCCTTCTCAGCTCAGAATTATATATGTCACGTTAACTACACATGATTGTAGGAGATCAGCACAGTTTGTGGGGACTGTAAGTCATTAGACTCTAAATCCTCAGACTTGAGATCTCCCTCCCTTCCCTTCTAAAAAAAAACTGTCATTACTGCTTTATTGACCACTCTTGCGGTGTAAGCAGAAAAGTGTTTGAACCTGCAGATTTAGGTTCTCATGGCTTGTGCTGTCGCCACGCACTGTGCAGGAAACAACTTTATTTTTGCACCCAACAGAAAAAGAAAAAAAAACTTGCAGAGGATTTGAACCCATGTTTCCTTCTCTTTCCTTTACCAGCCTAAAAAGTGGTAAATACACTTTCATTTTTTTTGGAGGGTTATGTTTTTTACTTACAGAACGGCTGGACACCCTTGCATTGTGCTGCCTATTATGCTCACTCGACAGCGGTGGAGGTGCTGTTGAGAAACAAGTGTGATGTCACCATCCTGAACAAGGTAAGGTTTAGAGCAGCGGCGACTCGCTCCACTCTTCCACTAACAGATAACAGTTTTAGTCAGAAATTTGTTGCTGACCTTATGTGTGCTTGTGCAGTCATGCATATGTATGTGTGTATGTTCAGATATATGTGTGTATGTATATGAGGAAAAGCCCATCTTTTGAAGTTTCTGCTGTCTCCCCAAGCAGTGAGTCTGTGCTTTCTTCTTTGTATTCATCAGCCATAAAGTCAGGCGGGAAGTTTCTAATTGTTCGTACACTTGTAGACTTTGACCATGTTCTGGATCTTCAGTTTGCATGTACATTGGTTTCACAGATTTAGCTTATTTGTATGCAGTCTGTTGGTTCCTCACCTCTCAGGCAGATGCATCCATACCTTGAAGGAAACGCCTCTAGTTAGTCAGCTTTTACAACATGTTGGGTGTTGTGGGTTTATTTTTGCTTCCCCCCATAAAATGGTGACATGAAAACCATACTGGGAGGTCTGTATCTGAATGCCTACAGCGTGTTTTTTTTCAGGTGACCACGGATGCATGCTTGCTTCTAAACATTTGCTTTGCTTATTTCAGGCACACCTGTTAAGATACATTTCCTGTGTTTTTTTTGCAAAGCCATTGGGACAAGTATCATATGACCACACAATTCATACTTTAAATGTATGTGTATCTAATTGCTCAACATCCGTGTAGTGTGTACTGCTAAATGAATGAAACTTGCATACCATGAAAAATATAACTGCTTTGTTAAACATGGTCAGTGGGAAGAGCCGAGTTTAAATCTATATGCTCAATTTGTGTCCCTTTGAAAGTAAGATCCATTGTTTTGCTTTGCTTTTGACATGCATTATGTGTTATCATCTGTTTACTGGGTATTTATTCCATGTGATAACAGCCTAGCATACAGAGAGCTAGGAAAGTATGTGATATTTTCAATGAAAGTTTAATGTTTCCTGCTGTAGAAAGAGTGGGACAGACCACCTCCTCTTTTATACTCAAAATCTCCAGTTTGCATTCTCGGGCCCCGTTTGAAAGGTATGGAGGATAGACCCCCACTGTTTCCTAACACGCATGCTGTAAAAGACAGATAATTTGTTTGTTTGCTGAATTTGAATGTGTCGGAGCAAAAAGTTTAAGATATTACAGCAAAGCTGTAAACCACAACACTGTCACCCTTTTAATGCAGAAGAAGAAAATGAGTACCCAAAATTATTTAATCTAACTGGACGATGAATGGTCTGCATCTCATTTGATGGACAACAGCAACAGCATACAAGGTCCGACAATTAAGTAATGTGACTGATTTTATTACGGCCAAGTCAAATGTGCCATCTATGAAGCAAAGCATTGAATCCAAAGAGGCAACCTTCATCTATGATCTGGCAACTTTGCATCGCCGCCTGATAAGCAGAGACAAACAAGCCTGCCATTTTTTTTGACCTAGTTAGATGTGCATCGTTATGAAGTCAGCATGGAGCAAAAAGCTATAATTAAATTCTGTTTAAAACTCAGTAAAAGCGCCATTGCAACAGTTCAAATGATGCCACAAGTTTATGGGGATAATTGTTTATCTACTGCATAGATTTTCAGGTAGTATTCACGATTCAAAAGTGGTGTAGAAATAGTTACTAATGCAATTAGACCTGGTCGCCCAATTTTAGTTTGTAATGATAAACTCATTGCAAATGTCACAGAACAGATACAAGAAGATCGTTGTTTTACTGTCAAGAGGATGGCAGATGAATCTTGTGTTAATAGAGACCCTTCATAAAGTTTTAGTGCAAGATTTTGGCCAGAAAAAAAAAATGCTTGCAGGTTTGTACTGCTTTCGTTGTCTGATGACCAAAAAATCAACGGGTTGAGTACCCACGAGACACCATCAAAACAGGGATTTTTGGCCCCAAAACAAGTGTTTGTCCTCAACCATTCACGCTGTTCCCCAGATTTGTCTCCATGTGATTATTTTCTATTCCCAAAATTAAAGTTACCATTGAAAGGACCCTTTTTTTGACGAAATTGATGGCATCCAAAGGGTCGTAACATCGACTTTAAGGGCCATAGCAACAAAAGAACTACAGAGGTTGTTCCAGTGTTTGTTAGATCGTACTACTCACTGTATCAATGCACAAGGGGCTTACTTTGAATAAAATACATGTTGTATCTTCTATTGTTGATTTTTAAAAATTTTTTATGGAATTAAATCATTACTTAATTGTCGGACCTTGTAGAGTTACCATATGCTACCTTTTCCTACTGAAAATAAACCAGGTTTGTATAATAATTTTTGCTTAAAACAGTGCCCTTGTGTTGCTTATGTTTGGGGATGTCCTGTTTTCTTTTCAGATACAAAAATCTACATTTATTAATGTACAGAATTCTACATTTATTCAAACACAGTCATGTCATGTTCTTTTGGAACATTGTCAATAACATTCCAAATAACAAATTCTGGCCTGAATATCTTGTGACTTATTTCCTGTAGAACTATTAAAAATTTTGATTTTAATAAGACTAATCTTAGAATAGGGCTTTAAAGCACCCTGAAAAATTGTGCTAGGGCTTCTTTTTTTTTAGAAGGTCTAATTTTCATGGAAACACAGTTTTTACTTATTCTGTTTGGGTGTCTCTGTGATGGAGTGGTCAAACCATTTGCCTCGCACCCTGAAGGTCGTGAATTTGTTTATGAGATGCATCATTCAGTTAATAGCTGCAGTTTTTACAGATATCTAGGGGGGTCGGTGTTTGAGCCGCAGAGTTTGTTCGTTATGTGATGCTCTTGACAGATGGCTAGCAGGAGCTATGTTGGATAAAACCTCGTGCAGTGTTGTTGTCCCTCTTGACTTAACTATGCCTGGTAATATCTTAGAAGTAGACAGTGGATGTTTTTGTATGTGAACTTGCTATGAGAAGGAATAGATTGAACATTTGGTAATAACTGTCCAGATTGATGGAAAGAGAGCAAGAAGAAGGCAAAGGGGTAACTACCTGGAGGGCTTGGTCATATGGATGGGGTGAAGACGAGATCATTGATGTGAAACATGACAGCCTACGCCAGGGTTATTCAACTGGCGGCCTGTTTGCCAGATCTGGCTCAGGAAGGCCTAACAAGTGGCCTGCAGATCAGTGTTTTGTAATAATAAGCTTTCTATACTTGGGCTCTGGCTTCCTGCCCGTGATGATCCCCATTTTCTGAATTTTGGCCCCTCGTGTAAAATTCTGAATATCCCTGACCTACGCTTACCGGCACGGCACATGATGACTATGGTAGTAATGACATCCTTTGTAATAGCAGTACCGTGTTTAGTTTATTTCACATTTTCCTTGTCCTCTCATTGTGAATTCATTTTTAGGATGGAAGGTCGGCTTTGATCGAGACTGCCAGATCTAAAAATTATGAAGACGAGAAGATACTCGGAGAGATCGCCAGAAAGTTGATCAACGCTGGGTGCGACGTTAACTTGAAGTGTGCCGATTTGGGAGAGGTATATTAATTTGTGTATGTGCATGTGTGTGTGCGCACGCACGTACACTGACAATATAACTTCAGGTGAAAGGTTGGATTAAATGACTTTCATAAATGATAGAGCATTAAAAGCTGGTTGCATGTCTTCTTTGGGATGTTGTGAACATCTTCGTCTTTGCATTCACAACCAGTAAACCCTGGTGCAAAGTCCTAGTTGTTCTTCCCTTCTGGACTTTGGCCTTATTCCAGGACTTGAGTTTTGCATGCACATCCATTTTGATAGATCCTCTTATTTATGTCAGGGATGTTGGTTCCTTGCCACTTGGGCAGATGCACTCAGACTTCAAATGAAACTCAGAATGTCAGCTTACAACTCACAGGTTGTAAAAAATCCAGGAAAGGAAAGGACAGGATTGAAAACCTTGAAGTATGAATGCCATGATAAGAAATTAACAATGTCCTGCAGTTGCCTATAAACTGTAAATGTCCTGTAAACTGCTCTGTAAATTACCCCGTAATTGCCATGTAAACTGTAAGGTTTTGAGGTTTGAACAGCGGATCAATATCATGGCACACGGGTAGTTACCCATAAGTGCTCCGTTCTTCTTCTAACTCAAGTCCGAAGAAGCTCAGCACAGTGCACAGGCGAGGATCCTGAAATACTTTGGGTAGATTTTTAACTCCAAAATTTTGTCCGGGCAGCTCCGTTCCGGCTACTCATTTCGATTTTCAACTGCCAAAGGATTTTTTTTACGTGCGCAACAATGCACACGAACGTCAAATCTCACTACCTGGAGACTAGGGGGAATTACTAGAAGTCCAAGTCCATGTGAACAAATCCCAGCCCTTACCGGAGATTGAACCCAGAACTGCTAGCACATGAAGCGGACACCATGCCTCGAGACCACGCAGCACCCCATGCAAACTGTAAATGCTCTGTAAACTGGAGATTTAAAATATCCCCCAAACGGGTGCACTCGAATTGTCATAGTTTTTGGATACACACTGACATAACTGTACATATTTGGTGGACATACACATATCCAGTCATTTGATGGACAGTGAATGAACTATTGATGGATTATCTATTGTTCACATTAAGAAAGATGAATTGGAATGACAGTCGAGCATGGAAGATAGTCATTTACAACTGCATAGACATGGAATATATACATACAAATATTCAGGGATCATATGGTTCCGTTGGTTTATTGTGAAGTGTGAGCACATAGTTTAACAACAGTCAAACTGTTTGACAATCATAGGTTGAGACTTTTCTACAATGCATGGCTACATTTTTAAAATGGCAGTTAAAATGGAATTGTTGAACTGTTTTAAATACAAATAAAATAGCTCTGTGGCTGTCGATGTGAACGCTTCAGCAATGTCGGGTTCGATCCCAGCTGCGGGCCATGCGCCTTGCATTGGTTTCGACAGCGATATCAAGAAAGCCAACTGTCCAGAAAGCAATTATAAAACAACTGGACATAAATTTGCCTAGAAAAACCACACAACAGCCAGGGGTTGTTGGGGTTGGTTCTGCAATGACCTATAAAGGATACGCAACAACCTATTTACAGTTGATAGATATGGAATATATACATACAAAAATAAGAGGATCAGATGGTCCCACAGTCAAACTGTTTGACAGTCATAGGATGGGACTTTGCGTTGCTACATTTTTAAAAATGACAATTAAAATGGAAATACTGAATTATTTTAAATACAAGTTAAAAAGTAAACACTGAACTATTTTAAATACAAGTACAATGGACATTCAAAGATATTTTAAATATTAGTAAAATGGAAATACTGAACTACTTTGAATACAAGTAAAGTGGAAATATTGAACTATTTTTAATGGCAAGTGAGATGAATTTGCTGAAGTATTTTAAAGGCAAGTAGATTGGAAATACTGAATTTGCTTATACTTCTGTTACAGGCAAACTTCACAGGCCTGATGTTTGCGGCGTATCACAATCATGTGGATGTTGCCACAGCATTTATTGAGGGCAGCTGTGACCTGGACTGTGCTAGTTGTTACGTGAGTAATGTTTTAAAATATATTATTGTTCACATTCTGTAGGCTGTGAGCTCAAAGTAAACTCGTTACTATCATGTCTCAGAGACTGAAACACTTTTGTTATATTGAACCCAAGGTGTAGGTTCCTGGGCCCTATTATAGGGAAAACAAGAATAGATCCACAGCCTACCCAAAAGCATGTCGTAAGAGTCGACTAACTGGGAGCTTCCTTCGAAGTCGAAGTGCAGCCGCCTGAGAGTCAAGGAACCAACAGTCTGCACACAAATGTGTCAGATCTGTCAAACAGATGCACACGCAACACTTAGGTTCTGGAACAGGTCTGCTGTCCAGAAGTGGGCGATTAACCAGACCTTTCCACCAGAGTTTAGAGCTGGTGAGCGCAAAGAAAAAAGAAGAAGTTATATTGAAACATCAAGTGGTTTAGGGCAGTCTTTCCTGTTTGTTGGTTCGTTGACCCACAGGGGTCAGAGACAAGTTTAGAGCATCTATGATATATTTGAAAAAAAATATATGTTAAAATGTAATCAACCGTATGACCCAAGACTGACCCTTAACATTCAGAATAGATTGTTATGTGATTTGGCTTGCATTTATGTGTGTTTGTGTTTTGTGCAATTTTCAGACCAAATGGACAGCCCTGCACTGGGCAGCAGACTGTGGCAATGCTGAGATGGTCTACCTGCTGCTTGATGCTGGAGCTGACCCTACTAGAACCGGAATGGTGAGTAAAACTCCTTCAAGTTACGAGTACTGCAAACAAATAAGCAAGTAAAACGGATGTACACGCAAAACTCAGGTCAAGGTAAAAGCCAAAAGTCCATTTTTGACGAACAACCGTGACTTACCGCCGGAATTCACAGCCGGTGAACAAGAAGAAGAAGAAGTTATATGGTCCTAGCGGTGGTGGCGTATAACATTAAAAATATATTTGTTCAATGAACTTTTCTAGGCTACAGCACCATGCATTCTCTGCAGGACCAGCTCAGAACAACTCTTGGTCAAACATTCTTTACCTCTGTCCCAGTGTTACATGCCAGACCACCCTATCCCATCCCTTTATGTTCAAGAACCAGTGTCTTCATACACCAGATCCAGCTGCATTTATCAGTTTACACATAAGCGCTTGTTAACTGAATTGGTCGAATGGGGAGACAGCTTGGAAACAGAGCAGCAGAACATAATCCAAAAATGGCTGCACAGACATTTGGGTGGAGATTCTATGTTAAGATCCGCAAAGAGGAGAGAACCTGATTCTTTCATAAGATATCATCTGCTTCACTGTGGGCACGTAGTTGGTAAGAGGTGTGCCTTCGGAGTTATTTACAATAAGCTGTGTAGGCATTTATTGAAACTAGCAGTAGCCATAAGAATATAAGTGACACTTATTCTTTGTGCAAACAAAAAGAGCATGTGGTAAATTTAAAATTATCATGGTAAGGCTAATCTTGAATTTCAGTGGAGTGGTGTGCAGTAAAGCTGACGGTGATGTATGTGTATTTCAGTGGAAAAAAAAAAGATTCAGTTTTGTTTGCTTTATTGTGTGTTGATTTGATGTTACACTGAAGTAACGCACCTGACAAGATACAGCAAAATATTCCAGGCAAACTGTACAATGAATTGTTTGTGTCCACATTATGAAAATGAGTGATTATATTTGATCATTTGTTGTCTTGTTTACAGAGAGGGGAAATGGCTTCAGACAGAGCCAAGAATGAGGATTTAAAGGAAATGCTTGAGAGTGCTGTTAAAAATTGGAGTGAAATGGAGAAGGTAGAAAATGTCTCACTGTCGTCCGCTCACTCATTCAATGCTCAGGCTTCTTTGGACACCGCAAGGGCTCTGGAGGTACTGTGATATCAATTTTCTTCATGGTTTTGTTGAATGTATCGCATTTAATTATTTCACTAACAAGACGTGTGTGGCATATCTGCTTCTTCTTTCTTTGGCATCTCACTGATACCAGGTTGTACCCCAGTGTCGTGGTTTTCTGTGATGGATTTGTTCATCTTTTTGTAAGATTCACCTAAACCAGTGGTTCTCAACCTTCCTAATGAGGCGACCATTTAATACAGTTCTTCATGCGGTGGCGACCCCCAAACATACAATTTTTTTTGGTTGCTCCTTCATAACTTCAGTGAATATGTGTTTTCCTATGTGTTTTTCCTAGGCGACCCTGTGAAAGGGTCGTTCGACCCAAAAAGGGTCGTGACCCATAGGCATATGTGCCTTTCAGGTTGAGACATATGCCATAGGTTGAGAACTGCTGACCTAAGCCATTTATCCACATCTGTTGTTGTCTTCCTCTCGCCTTTCTCCCAGATGTTTTACTGTAAAAAAGTCAGGCTGCATTCTAACTAGATGGCTGAATCATTTCATTCTTTGTCTGTCAATATAATCCAAACATGGTCCTATCTAGCTGCATTTTCACTAGATGGCTGAATCATTTCATTCTTTGTCTGTCAATATAATCCAAACATGGTCTTATCTGGCTGCATTCTCACTAGATGGCTGAATTATTTCATTCTTTGCCTGTCAATATAATCCAAACATGGTCTTATTCCAACTTTATCTCGAATGCTGGTATTCATACCCCTGTCTCATCTAGTGTTGTTAGTGATCTTTACGAAGACTGCGCATTTCACATGCAGTTATTTTTTGTTTTAGTGCCCTATTCATTGTCCATATTTGACACTGATAACATAAAGTAGGGATAAAGATACTATTAATCTTTTGCTTTTTTTTTGCTGGAAGGGAGACATTTGGGGTGTCTAAGCAGTGGGCAACTGGTAGGTGACAGCATTTGCTTTCTGTACTCTGACTTCTATCTCTCTGTCGAGTCTGCCATCCTCCGTAAGTATGCTTCCTAGATATTTGAATTCTTGTACTTGTTTGACTGTGGTAATGTTAACATGGATGTTCATGGTATTATATTTCATGCCTATCTTCATTACCTCAGTTTTCATGGTGTTTATTCTCATATCATACTGTGTGCAGGTTTGATGTAAGCAGTCAGTATGGTGTTCTAAATTCTGTTCTTGATAGTGTATTAGAATTGTTTGTCTGCAAAAAAGAAGTTCATTGTGATATATGATTTTTGCTTTCTTTTGAAACTCCACCCTTGTGAAATGTGCTTTTTAATATTTTACATTTCATCTGATCATTTTACTGAAATCTGACTCCTTCTGTAATTATTTCTACTGTACATTTGGCTGCTTTTAGAGTGATGAGTTCATGATTTTTCACAGTGGTTAATTTCTCAGGTAGGCATTTGAATGAGACAGCTTTCTGGTACTACAAGAGTTAAGTTCCCTGTAGGTTCCATTGCTATATTTTGGGAAAAACAGACTCACTGCTCCTTAATAGTCAGGTTGGAAAAGGCACCTAATAGGAAGTTTTCTGAAATCAGATGACTTTGGCTGAAAGGCACATATACCTTAGCTTTAAAGCAAAACACGTAAGCTATTTTTCTAAGGATGAATGCAGAAGAAGAAGAAGACTGAAGAACTTTTAAGCAAATTGAAGACATAATACTAGCCATATTTTATGGGATAGTCGGCACTCCTTGGATGATGATGTCACTATCTTGCTGACAACATTTTTCTGGTGCCTTTTTTTAGGCTCAGTTGACTTTGGCACCCAGGTCAGCTTTAGAAATCTTGTCTCAACAGGGTTCTTATCTTCTCTTTCTTTCTTCTCCTCGTTCCCTGGCTGTAACCTTCAGTAGAAAGTCTTGTTTGTTCATTCACTTCTGTCCTGTTCCAGAACTTGAGTTTTGCCTGCACATTTGTTTTACAGATCTGGCTTATTGTATACAGACTATTGGTTCCTCACCTCTCATGCAGATGCACTCTAACTATGAAGGTAGCAGTGCTGATTATTCGTTTTCTTGACATGCCAAATGTACGGCAGAAATAATTACAGAGGATGTCAGAGGGCAGTCGATCATAAGGGGGCCCAGGAACCCACACTGGAAATAGGGGTTTACCTTTAAACACCAGGCTGGCAGCTGAGCACATTTGATCCCTGCCCTGCCATAACTCCCTTGGGGTTTCTTTAGCGAAAGGTAAAATATTCAGAGTTAAATGTACAAGGTCCGACAATTAAGTAATGAGACTAATTCCATAAAAATTAAAATAATCAACAGTTAAAGATATAACCTGTATTTTTTTCAAAGTGAGCTCCTTGTGAACTGATACAGCAAGTGGCACGATCTAACAAACTCTGGAACGAGCTCTGTAGTTCTTCTATTGTTATATCCCTTGAAGTCGATGTTACGGCCCTTTGGATGTCACCAATATCGTTAAAGAAGCGTCCTTTCAGTTGTAACTTTAATTTAATTACCAGGAGACAAATCTGGTGCATAGGGTGTAAATCTGAGAACACACACTTGTTTTTGGGCCAAAAATTCTTGTTTTAATGATGTCTCTTGGATACTTGACCCGCTGATGTTTTTGGTCATCAGACAACAAACGTGGTACAAACCAGCAAGCAACTTTCTTCTTGCAAAAATCTTGCACTAAAATCTTATGAATGGTCTCTCTATTAATGCTAGATTCATCTACCATCATCTTCACAGTAAAACAATTATCTTCTTGCATCCGTTCTCTGACTTTTGCAGTGAATTCATCATTACGAACATAAATTTGGCGCCCAGGTCTAGGTGCATTAGTAATCATTTCCACACCACTTTTGAATCAGGAATTTCACCTGAAAATTTATGCACGAGATAAACAATTATCCCCATAAACTTGTTGCATTAATTCAATTTTTTCAATCGCTGTTTTTCTAAGTTTAAAAAAAAATATAATGTTAGCTTTTAGCTCCATGCTAATTTTGTAACAATGCACCTTTGACTAGGCTAACAAAAGGGCGGCTTTTTTGTTGTCTGCTTGTCGAGCGGCTATGAAAAGTTGCCAGATCATAAATGAATGTTGTGGCTTTAGATTCCATGCTTTGCTTCAAAGATGGCATTTTTGTCTTGGCCATAATAAAATCAGTCTCACTACTTAATTGTTGGACCTTGTATACCAAATTATGAACCAAACCCTGTAAAAATAAAGGTTGTTGTACATCTGTCTGTCCATCTTCCATTTTTTTTAGTAGGTGGCTGGTCATTTTACCCCTCCATGGTTGCTGCCCATATGATTAGTTAACACCTCATGGATGGAAATCCAACAAGAGCAACTCCCTCCCAGAAAAAAACCTGTATATCCAAATAACACAGTTATACTTGCAGCCTGGGGTAGGAGCCTGTCCTACTACTAGGCACAGCCACCAGGTGGTGGATGGTGGAAAGGCCTGTAGCTATAGAGGTTAGCCACGAATATATTGAATAAGTGGCCATGGACCAAAACAGGTGATGGTCATTGAGAGGAGGCGAGTTAGTTGGTGGGACAGCTAACTCTATAAAATACCTCAAAACTCTACGAAATGGCCATCGGCGGGTATGAGGCGCCATAACCTCTCCCCCTGCTGCCTTGCAGGGTAAGTCTCTTTAGACAAAGGCTATTGGAGTCAAACCATATACAAACTGGCGGAAGGCAAGGGGAAACCACCGCTGTACTATCCCAAGAAAATCATGTTCAGATAACGACGTGAATGGGGATTCCAGTGGAATCACCTCGTCCGGTAGGGAGCATCATGTTCTACGGGTGATACCCGACTGTCATCCAGCTACTGTAGAAAAAGTAAATGGTAGAAACATCATGAACATTGGTACATGGAATGGCAGAACACTCGTACAAAATGGAAAGTTAGATAACATCAAGATGGAAATGAAAAGAATGAACATCAACATATTAGGAATTAGTGAAATGCGATGGCCAGGAGCAGGTGAAAAGTATTCAGATCAGTACAGAATTATTTACTCGGTCGGGAAGGAATATAGTAAAGGAGTTGGTATTATTTTGGATCAAAATAACTCAAAAACTGTGAAAGGATTTTGGACAATATCAGATAGAGTACTATTAGTAAAACTTCTTGGCAGACCGTTTGACATCAACTTAATACAGATTTATGCCCCAACAGCAGATAGTTCAGAGGAAGATATTGACACATTTTATGATGAGTTAGACATGGCTGTTGATCAATGCAAAAATTGTGAAGTAACAATGGTACTTGGAGATTTTAACGCGAAAATAGGAAGTGAAAAAGTGTTCGGAATAACGGGTGGCTATGGCCTAGGAGAAAAGAATGTGAGAGGTGACAGACTAATAGCATGGGCTGAGTCACGCAGCATGATAATAGGTTTAAACACCATCCTCGAAGATTATGGACTTGGAAAAGTCCCAGTGATAATGTCCGCAATCAGATTGATTATATTTTGATTTCAAGAAGATTCCGGAGCAGCTTAGTTGGAGCAAAAACTAGACCAGGAGCAGACTGCTTTAGTGACCATGTTCCAGTTGTAGGAAAAATTAGAATAAAACTAAAGAACATTAGAAAAACACCACAGAACATCAAGTTAAATTTAGGAATTCTTAGAACGGATAAAGAAATTAAGGACCAGTACAATGTCACTGTACAAAACCGGTATAATGCAATGGAAATTATACAGACTATTGATGAACAGTGGGATATGTTGCGTGAGTCAATTCAGCAGACATCTAAAGAGACAATCCCACCAACCCATAGAGTTGCAAAAAAGAAATGGATGTCAACCGAAATTCTACAGTTGATGGATGAAAGAAGGAAGAAAAAGAATGATAAAGAAGAATACTCTAGAATACAAAAAGAAATAGTGAACAAATGCAATTCCATGTACCAAAAGATAAATATGTTAACAGGAAAGATGACACGTAACAGCACTGGATGTTTGAAATCAAAAGATGGTGACTTATTAATGGGACATAGTAATATAATTAACAGATTGTCAGAGTAAATAGGGGAATTGTATGATGATAATAGACCAGATGTAGAACTGCAGACCAACAATGATGGTCCACCAACAATGACTGCAGAAGTTGAGGATGCAATACATCATATGAAGAAAGGAAAAGCACCCGGGCCAGACAACATCTCACTGGAAGAAATGGAAGCACTGGGAGATTTTGGAATTGAAATAATAACTAAACTTTTAAATGATATTTATAATAGTGGGTATATTCCAAATGACCTTTTAAAATTCATATTTATAGCTCTGCCTAAGAAACCAGGCACTATAAAATGTGAAGACCATCGCACAATAAGTTCTATGAGTCACATGACTAAGAATTTACTTAGAATAATTATGAGAAGAATGAGAAACAAAATTAAACCAGAAATCAGCGATGAACATGTGGATTTGTAGAAGGAAAAGGTACAAAAAATGCCATATACATCTTAAGGACATTGTCAGAAAGAGCTATAGAAGTAAAGACTGATTTGTACATATGCTTCATAGACTATACAAAAGCATTTGACTGTGTGAAGCATGAAGAAGTAATCAAACTGTTAGAAAAATTAAACATTGATGGGAAAGATCTACGAATAATAAAGAATACGTATTGGCAGCAAACAGCAGCTATAAGAATTAACAACTGTTTAGGTACATTTCAAAGCATAAAGAGGGGCGTACGACAAGGATGTGTACTGTCACCTGATTTGTTTTCAATATACAGTGAATATATAATGAGAGCTTTAATTGGTATGCCCGGAATTGTGGTTGGTGGGCACAATATAAACAATTTAAGTTATTCTGATAACACAGTCTTGATAGCAGCAAGTCAGAAAGAACTACAGGAAATGATAGACATTGTGGTGTTAGAAAGTGGAAGAATGGGCCTCAGTTTGAATAATGGGAAGACACAACTAATAGTGGTATCAAAGAAACAAATTATTCCTAAGTGTGTAATAAAAGTTGATGGTGTTATTTTAGGACAAGTACAAAAATTTAAGTATCAGATAACATCAGATGGAAGATGCATAACTGAGATAAGAAATAGAATAGGACAAGCAAAAACTGCATTTTATAAAATGAAAAACATCTTGTACAATATATCCTTGTCATTGAGAGTTAGAAAAAGAATTCTTGCTTGCTACATACATCCAGTTTTAACATATGGCTGTGAATCCTGGACAATCGGTAAGCAGGCCAAACAATTTCTGGAGGTCTCGGAGATGTGGTTTTACAGAAGAATGCTTAGAATACCTTGGACAGCTAAAAAGAGCAACCAAGAGGGTTTGAAAGAGGCGGGAGCCCGAAGACAACCTATCACAGACATCACAAGGAGACAGTCATCATTTTTCGGCCATGTTATGAGAAGAGGGAAAATAGAACATGTTGTGATCACTGGAAAGATATGTGGAAAGAGAGATAGAGGAAGACAACGAGAGAAAATACATGCTGCAGGAGATCGCAGATTATGGAGAGGCATGATTGCCCACGCCAGTCGGCAAGGCACCTGATGATAATGATGATACTTGCAGACCGCTACAGTCTTCAAGTAACCTCTAGTCTAATGCAGTGGCTGTGATTATGTCTCTGTTTCCTTGTGTGTTGATGGTACTGATAATTCTGCTTGATGTGTATGTGCGGATGCACATCACATTGTGTGTATGTTTATATACAAACACACCCAAAACAAACACACTACACACCTGATACCTCCTTAGAAATAATCTCACCACCTTAATAGGACCGTGAAGACTTTTGAAAAAAATGAGAAATTTCTTCTAGTATTTATATTATTAGATTTATGTTTCCTCTCACCCTAAGTTAGACAGCTGGCTGCATATAAAGATATTGTTAAAGAAGCGTCCTTTCAGTTGTAACTTTAATTTTGGGAATAGAAAATAATTACAGTCCATGCCTCACATAGATTAATTAGTTGCCATTTATGACATGTTTATTAACAGGCAGTGGGTTGGTTCTTTTTTGTATTTCTTCTCAAGAATGAAGCCCTGAAACCCACATGGGGAAACAGGGTATGTAGCTGTGTAGTTAATTGTGCTGTTTTGTCTGCCCACAGAGTTTGTCCAGCCATGCCAAGAACAGAGATATCCTTTCAGCCCCGATGCCGACAATTCCAGCCCTAGGCATCTCCTCAAGATCCGACCCGAAGATTCGATATACAAAACGTAGTGTGAACGAAGTTGCTACCAAAAATCTAAATTCAGTCTTCCCATGGAAAAGTTACTCCAAACAGGGCTCCCCCAGCCCAGATAAAGATGGAGTTAACAGAAATGGAGAGGAGGAAGAAAGGAGAAAAATGTTTCCATCTCAGGATGATAAAACAAATGCTTTCATGGACTCATTAGCACAGAGGATTAACTACATGACCAGCAAGATTGCATCCATGAGCAATTCAGTCATTCAGGTCAACGGAAGTCAAGACCACGGACCGAGACCAACTTCTGGAGATGTTCCCAGAAGTAAATCCACTTACAGTGCCGAGGATAACTCTGAAGATTCTGGGCTACCAACCCATGATGTTAGTCATGTTGCCTCAGAGTTAGCAACCCCTGACGATGGCCTGGGCATTCTGGGCCAGAATGATAACCAGACTCCTTCCAAATGTGCCAGCCCCAGATCCCCAAAGTCTTCCAGCTCTGCAGCATCCTCAAAAGTCTCCAGCCCTTCCAAATCAAAACACGATGACTTACTGGATGAGGAAGCTGATGCTTGCATAATTGAAGCTAGCCACCGGGGTTTCTCTATTCTCCATGCTCTCCAGGAAAGACACCGACGGAGCATGTATCTGGAAGATGTTGCCGTGGAGAATCCACCAGTGGAAGAAATTGTTTCCACATCTGAAGTCTTATCTCAAGTCTGATGAAGCAATATTACTCTGTGGTTCATGTTTCAGAGCCTTATAATCAATAGTAAGCTGCAATTTTTCTATTCCCCTTCCCCACCCTTTTCTTCTTTCTCTTGACATAGATAAACGTCACACAGTAAAAACACTGCAACATTGTTTAGCCACACTGCACCTAGTTGATTACTTGTGATCATAATCTTGTCTAGCAGCAGCTGTACATACTTTTAGACCGTACTTATTGTTAACTGTTTAACCTTTTGTAGATAAACCTTACAGTTTAATGGTAAACTTTCCAGCTGAAATGTTATATATTAGGTTTTGGAATGGCAGCAAGAGAATATTTTACCTAACTCTTTGAGAATGGTTAATTCTAACTAATAGAGTTCTCTTTAAGAACTCTTAAATCTAATTCCAGTCTTTTGAGACCTCTTTGAGTAAATACAGAAGATTAGGTCATTTAACACATTAAAAGACAACACTTTTGTAAACCAAGTTGGAGGGAAAAGTCAATGACAAGAGCTAGACAGTGATAAAGTAGGATGATCGCACCAAGAGATTGACGCACAGCATGTGAGAGAGAGTACAGTCAAAACAAGAGACAGAGTGTTAAAGATCCATTTCAGCCAGCCTTCATTGTTGAGACCATCTGATTAAAGTAAAATATTAATAAAAAAAATAAAAAAAAAAACTTGATGTATTACACATAATATATTCTTAATTAAATTAGCTACCTTTTTCTAATAAGTATCTGTGAAAATAAATATCTAATTGCAAAGTTATTTTTCTAAAAGAGGTTATTTCTCTAGGAAAAATATGATCTAAATAGAGTTCCTCTCCTTCTCATGAAGCCTAAAGGTACACACTGTCTGTGTTAATTAAACAAATGATTACAAAAAATATTGAAATAACCCTCCTGGTCAAGCTGCCTTGAAAACCAATATATGAATCATTTCCCCTTTTGGTTTGTGTTGTAAACTGTTGTTTCCAATGCTGGAGTTTTCTCCTTGTTCTTGTTATTACCATGGTTTCTCTCAGAAACATTGGCATTTGAATCAGTGTTCAGATATTCCATGAAACTTTGTTACACAACTGCACAATGAACTTTTTCTTCTGGTAGTCTTTGGAGTATGGGGAAAATGTGGACATTTGGTAGATTTTTGAATGACATGTTGAGATTATTTGGTAGTGTGAAATAAAATGACCCCCCCATTATGCCATTGGCACATGGTCCTAGACACATTTTTTTTTTTTAGAAACAAATTCATTGAACACAAGCTGGGAAGGAAAAATAAGAAAAAATCACACAGAAACAATCTAGTATTTTGACCTCAGTATTTATCAGCAAGCAAACGCAAGCTGGGAAGAAAAAATACGAAAAAAATCACACAGAAACAATCTAGTATTTTGACCTCAGTATTTATCAGCAAGCAACGCAAGCTGGGAAGGAAAAAAAAAGGAAAAATCACACAGAAACAATCTAGTATTTTGACCTCAGTATTTATCAGCAAGCAACACAAGAATGCAAGCCACAGTGTAGCAGCTAGACACTCACCTTTGTTCTGAAAGTCTAGGGTGTAAATCCACATTGATTCAGATTTTGTCTTCAAAATTGACCTGGCTCCCAGGTCGACCCAGCCTAAAATGGGAATCGAGTAATGTTCTGGGATGTAAAGGCAGCCAGCAGGATGTTGAAAACATGACCCGCTGTGCGCCGATTGGTCTAAAAATGTAGGTCTGACAGTATGTGCCCACTGGAGTAAAATGGGTCCTTTACTTTTATTACCTTCCACTCAAACAAAAATCCTAGATGAAGAACTAAAGCATACATCAACACACCCCCCCCCCCCCCCCACCGGCCCATTAATTCTGAATGCTTTAAAAAATGGGTCAAGAACCAATGAAAATTCCTTTTACATAGGAAACTAATAGATTAATAAACGAATGTAATAATCTACATTTGTGAGTTTAAAGAAAATATAATATGATATAGGAAAGGGACAATAAACACAAGCAGAAACATTGAGTACATTCCCTGGTGCTTTAAGCATGTGTATCGGGTGACCTGTACTGTGACCTCATGACGTCTATACGGCTTATGGGAAAATTTGACGTAAACTTGGCTCTAAAAAAAGCCATTAGGATCAAAAAGACATCCCCCTAAACACTTATATTTAGTTGATATATTCATATACAGGCCTACTAAACACTAGGCAGGTACACCAAAAACCAATGGAATTTGACTATGCTTTTCAAGAACAAGTCACTACAGACATGCAGATATGTGTGCATTTACGTGACTGTGTCACTACCGAAACAGGCTAGACTGTGTCTTCTTGGGATGACAGGATTAAGCATCTTAGTCATCACATTCTCGATTATTTGTTCTGAATATTTTTTCATGTAACCCTGTACATTTTGTAACAAATTGAAGTATAAATATAATCTTTATTTGTATGAAAAATAAATAAATAAGATTTTTGAATAAAAGAAAATAATAATATTGAGATTATTTATATGACATATATAAATGCACACACACACACACACACATTTATATATATATACACACAAACACCATTTTTACTTTAAACTGGACACTATTCGAACCATACTGGACGATTTTTCCAACCACCCAGGAGTTTTTATATTCAAACTGGACAATTTTCTAAGCTTTTTTAAAAACATCCTAGGTAGTTTAAAAATCATCCAGTTTGATTTAAACAAAACATCATAGGTGGTTTGAACAGTATCCAGTTTCATTTGAAAATGCCCTAAATGGCTTAAATAGTGTCAAATTTAAAGTATATATATATATATATATATATATATATATATATATATATATATATATATATATATATATATACATATATATATAAACAAAGGGCATTATTTAAATCTGAAAATTATCTACAATAAACATTAACTTCTTTATGATATATAGGGTAATGGAGAAAGAAAATGATTGCAGATAGGTTAAGAGCTAAGAATTTGAGAAGCAGTATATTAAATTCCTGTGATGGCAACACTGATCCTGAAATCCTATATCTTGTTGTGGAAATCATTTTTTTTTAAAACACAAGTAGGTCTTGCTATTCATGCTTACCATTGTCATCGACTGTCGTTCCCAAGTCTCTCTTTAACACAGTGTAACATCACAGGGAAAGATGGAAACGTGCTAATAAATATGTGACATGTAAAAAAAAAATATGTAAGTTTTGATTATTTGATTAACATTTAGAAGAAGAGATTTAGAAGAAGAAGTTCAAATAGTGTCTGTTTGGCTGTCTCAAAGATGATAAATACACTGAAGTAAGCTGAAGGGATTAGCAAACCCTTGTGGCTTTTAAAACAGTATGATAAATAAATTGTTGTGGTGCAGTTATTTGTGCTCATAAAATATAAAACCCTGTGCAATTATAAGATTTTTATAATTTATTAATCTTGTCAAGCAGATATTGTATTTATGAAACCCTGTGAAATTGAAAACTTAATATTTTATAAATCTTGAAAAAAAAAAATTTTTAATTTTAAGATCTTGATATTTTCTTTCTGAAGCATACATTTTGGTACTATTTAATTATAACTTCCATCAGAGATTATCTCATCTCTGAGACAAAGTATTTCCCTCCATTTGTTTTTATTTACAGTGAAAGTTTGAAGTCATTTTTGAAAAAAAAGTGTACTGATAACTTTAATAAAATGCATGATTAATGATGGAATATTTAAAAATTGTAATCAGAACAACACAAAACAAACCGTTCAGTGAACATTTTTCATCATGTGACAGGTTCTTTGCAGAACTTTGCTGGTAGCATTGCCAACAGGGAAGCCTCTAGGTTCTTTATAGATTCCACTCTCTTGAAAATATTTTACCATCTCCATTATAGAGACTGGTTACACTCTATTCACTTCTTCTTCTTAAAGTCTATGTGGTTTGGTGTTGGTAGTCATGACTATGCACAACCTTCTGTCTCGTGTACTTTCAGTCAACTCTGACACACATGATTTTCCATGCCATGATGTCAGACTGTCTGTTTTTTTTTTTCTCTCTCTGTCTCCCTCTGCCTCTCATCCCCTCCAATTTGTCTGCTGTCACAATGTACTCCAGTTTTCTCTTTCTCATCACATGACCAAAGAATGTAGATTGTCTCTTTTTGATGTGGGCAATCAGTTTTCTTTATGAGTCAGTTTCTTTCAAGAAATCCTCATTACTCTTTTGATCTTTCCAGGGTATTCTCATCATTCCACATCGCTGCAGCTTCCAAATAATTTTCACTAATATAGCAACTGTCCCTGATTCACCTCCGTACATCAAGATAGGATTTATATAGCTTTTAAGAATTCACTGCTTACAATGGGAATATTACATGGTGAGACTCTAATCTCTTCCATGGTGCGACTCTTTATATTTACTTATTCTCCAACTGTCCTGTTTGTTGTTTGTTTTTCATTCTGGGAATAATGGTTAGATGTAAAGGTTAAAATAGATGTTCCATGCTCCTTCTATTTCCCTTTTCGTGCTGAAAGGAAAATGGGAAATACGCCAGTTGCTGTTATCTTGCGAGTGTCTCTTGTAAAAGCTTTATAGTTTTTGAGTCTAAATTCCTCTAATCTTTTACGTTTTACCTCATAAAGGCAGTTAAATACCCTTAATTAATCGTTGTAATTCACAGCTAGGCTGTGATATCTGCACCTTTTGACCCTAACAAATCTGATCAGCAAACCTTAAAGTTTTCAACATGCTTGTTAACTCTTTCAGCCCCAAATAGTTCATTGGTTGGTCTGACAACTGTTACATTTAAATCATAACCTAATCACTAATTAGGCCTATGGGGGACATCACTTGTGAACTAGGAAGCAAAGATGGCGTCACAACAATGAGACTGAAATTTCCTATGAAACTAACTGGGAGGGCCAACCTGGACAACAAATACCTGCGTAAGTCAGATGTTTAGGTACAAATATGGCAGCCATGTTGTAAACAGTCACAATGCGTGAACGCAGAATAAGAATCACTGATCAGCTCATTATCCATTGAGTTAATATTCCTGTGAACTAGGAAACGGAGATAACCTCACAACAATGAGACTGAAATGTCCCATGAAACTAACTGGGAAGGCTAACCTGGACAACAAATGCCTGCATAAGTTGGATGCCTAGGCCAGCTGGGACTGAAAGAGTTAAGTCTAAATGCACATCTGACCAGCCATGACCAAGACGATGAAAGCTTGGCATGAATATTTTGAGGGCAAAAGAGAATAAAGAGGCAAATAAGACAACAGAGCGTTCTGTAGTCACAACCCTACATTTCACCAATTTTTAAAAATTTTTTAAATGGCATTGATGGAAGAAATGGAACCCTAAAACAACCCAAGGCAAGCTGTTGCATATCTAAATAATGTGGACATCAAAATAAATTGCACAGTTGATTGCTTGGCTCTTCTACTTGTATCCCGTTGGGTACATTTACTACAGAGTCACCTCAGCGTCATTTGCTGGCATTGTACCATAGTCACCTCAATGCAGATTTGATGATTTTTACCCAATGGACATTTTAAGGCAGTTCAAAAATAAAATTTACCATATGCTAAAGGCAGACGTGGGAATTCTGGCTTCAGGTAGGTCAAAATGAAGTACTTTTCATGCAGCTACTCAGTTTTAATTTACCACTTGAGAGTTACCACGAGATTTTCTTGAAACAGCTCTTAGGTGACTTTATAACACAGTGCCAGTTATATAACAAAGCATAACAAATTGATACTTTCCACCGAAATATGCAGATCACATGGTCTTCTCGGGATATACTGTTCATCTCACTGCTGGAAGTTAAAGGCAGGTGAATATCCATGTCATTTTCAGAGTTACCACATGAATGCGAAGTTGTTTATTTTTAATTTGTGACAGCTTCTGCATTGAGTAGTTTACCTGATAAGATACAGGGAAATATACTAGGCAATAAACTGTGCAATGTATCATTTGTGTCTGCATTTTTTTTTTAGTTCACTAAGGAAATAAACATTGTTTTGAATTTCTGGGGTGTCACCTATTATGTGTCTTTTGGTTGTGGTATGTACATTTTTGATGAGATGAACATAACAGGGACCATGCACAGATGTTGTTTTACATATACATGTGTTATATCAGCAAGATACACAGCAAAACCTCAGGATATGTGTGTATCTGAATACAAGTTATTGAGGATACAAGGTCAGGCTGGCACTTAGTTTTTTCCCCCTTAGAACACGAGACAAAATTAAGGATGTGAGCTGGAGAGACGGCAACTCTCACCGTTACCCGACAGCATCTCAGTAACTTTTAAACAGATTAGCTTAAGTTAACAATGCTGAAGGACATCATTTTGATTTTGGAGGATTAGAACAAATAAAAATGATTTACATTAATTTTAATGGGAAAATTAGTTTCAAGCACATGTTATTTACCATATGAACGCAGTCCTGGAGCAGATTACATTCATATCCTGAGGTTTCATTGGATTTGTTATTTTTTCCCCCCAGACTAGTAACATTTGAGGAAGTGGGTCAAAGGAAGAGGTTATGATACTTGGGCTTACCTTTTGTGTGTCTGTGTTTAATCTTGGTAAGGGTTAATTATTATAACTGGCAACTTGTTTGTGAAAGCCAGAGATATTTTGAGTTTGTGTAAGGATGTAACATGTGGTTTTTCTGAGATGGTCATCTGTGTAAGATATAACAAGCAGTTTGTATGGTTCTTCTGACATATTCATCTGTACAAGGATTTAACAAGCAGTTTGTATAGTTTTTCTGACATGTCATTCTGTGTAATATATAACGAGCAGTTTGAATGGTATTTCTGACATGTTCATCTATGTAAGCTATAACAAGAAGTTTGTATGGTTTTTCTGACATGTTTATCCACGTAAGGATTTAAGAATGAGTTTGTATGGTTTTTCTGACACATTTATCTATGTAAGGATTTAGCAAGCAGTTTGTATGGTTTTTCCCATGTAAGGATTTAGCAAGCAGTTTGTATGGTTTTTCTACCATGTCCACCAGTATAAGGGGCTGTTGCATTTACTTTATGAGTTTTTAAAGTAATTAGAGAAGAGACCTGGTCATTCGCCTCAGAAAAAGACAATCCACACATTTTTTGGGTCACATCATGGGGGATGATTAGTGACTCTGCCATACATACCACTTTGTTTTGTTTTAATCAGAATGCATCAGGAAACAGACGATGATACAACTTATGTACAACTATGTAGTCTATTACTGTCTGTTTTTGTTGAGGAAGGGAATGATTGAAGGAGTCTTGATGATTTGGTGGAAAAAAAAAGGAATGGCATCTTAATGATGGTGAAGGAGAAATCTTTTTGATTCACTGGAAAAAAAAATAAAAAATTTCGGTAATGGGTGAAGATGAATCTTGGTGATTCACTGAAAAAAATGATGACATCTTAATGATGGGTGAAGTAGAATCTTGATGATTTACTGAAAAATTATGACATCTCAACAATGGTTGAAGGAGAATCTTCATGATTGACTGGTAAAAAATAAATAATGTTGGGCGAAGGAAAATCTTGATGATTGACTGAAAAATTATATCCCTACGATGTTTTGTCATTGATACTGATACTTCATGATTGTGATGTTTCTTGTTCCCTGCTGTTTCTGTGATCTGTTTTTGATTTTGTTAATAGAGAGAAAGGGGAAGGGATATATATATATATATATATATATATATATGGAGGTGGGGAAGAATAGAGGTGGTGGGAGAGATAGGAAGAGAGAGGAGTTTAGAGGAAAAGGAAGAGAGAGGGAAGGGTTAGAGAAAATGTGAGGGGGGGGGGGGGGGAAATTTTGAAAAAGGGCAGAGAAGGAGAGAGAAGAGGAGTAGAGAAAAGGGGAGCATGAGAAAGAGTGAAGAGAGTTAGGGAAAAAAGGAGGGAGGGAGAGGGGTGGGGAAGAAGTATGTGAACAGTTGAAGGAGGATGGATGGACGGATAAACAGACAGTAGAAAAAGGCATTCAAGTACATAAATGTGAAAACAAAACAAATATTCTAGCTATTTTATGAAATGATTACTACTACTGTGTGACTTGCCTCGTCTACTTTCATTGTGATATTTATTGTGTCACATATTCACACAAGACTGCTGACTTCTTTTTGTTTTTCCCACTTTTTTTTAATTTAAAATGATTTCTAGCCATTTTAATGATTTCTGCATGCATGCAGGAAACTTACTTGGATGTTTTTTTGTTTTTTTTTTAACATTGACCCCTAGGTTGCTGGCTTTTATGTATTTTGTTTTTGGGTAGTTATCCAAGATGATGTAAGCTCGATTTTAATTCCCCAGTTTGTTTTGCTGGTTGCTTTTTATACTCACTGCTCCAGAATCTTGTATTTACAATGTTGAAAATATTTGTTTCTAAGCTGTATTTATCATATTCATCATCATTGTCATTATCATTGTATTTATCATCCTCATTTTGCAGCAGGTCCTTTGCAGAATGTTGCTGTCACTGCTGAATGTATGTGATTCAGAATTCTGTGTAAATTATAGGTTCTTCTTTACTGCTCATCTTCTTTCCACATGTTGTGTTTTAAGTATTTTTTTCTAAACCCATTCAAACAAAATGCATATAAAGAAAACTCAGATAAAGTTAATTATCTGGAAATGTATTTTGCACACTACAATTTTTAAAATTGTATTGTTTCTTTAGTAGCTATTCAGACAGTTTTGGCCTGTGAAGAATTTCAGTTTAAAAAAATAAATATTGCAGTTTAAAAGAGAAAGGTAGCCCCACCTCAGATTCTGATGGTTGTCTTATGAAGTATTTATCTTCACATATAATAAACATAAACATCCATCAGGTATATTGGGTTTATAGTGCTAGGCCTAAAGTTTTCAAGACCCAGTGGCCTTCACTGGGTGATGTTTTAAACAGTTTGTCAGTGGATTTTTACCTCCCAGTACATTACCTGGTACCCACTCTAGGGTGGGTTGACCTGGGAACCAACACAATCCTGCCGGATGCAGATTTTAACCCATGACCTGCTTTGTGATCTCAAAAGGTAAGACCATTACATTCTGAACAAAGCTTGCTGGAGAAGTGCTGCTGGATAAGAAGAGCAGTGCTCCGTTTGTCAGCATGTTGGAGCTTCCCTCTTAGAAAAGCTGCCAACCAAGGCTAACGGTTTGCTCTGACTGGCCATAACATCAGTTTTTCAGGTTGCATTTCCTCTTCTTAGGATAAGGCTAGTATCCTCCCCGGGATGCACCACCGCCTGAGACCATTGTCATAAGTGGGATGTCAGGTTGGATGTATGCCCCATGTGGGGGTTGGGGGGTGGAAGACAGCAGGAGACCACGACATTTGTTTCCAAAGGATAGATTGATGGCAGTCGTAAAGTTAGATGTATGATGGTGACATGTTGATGGCAGTGTTTACAGGACTGGATTAGCCAACATTACAATGAGATTGCTGTATAATGATGTATGTGGTATATACTTATTTAATCATCTCCCCTTTTATTTATACTGGATTATTGTTCTTAGTTTTGTCCTATATTTATAGTAGAAAAACTTCTGTAAAATGTTATATTGTAGTCACAATTTTCTGTAACATATTATTTTGTAGTAACATTATTTCTAGTGCAATTATTAATGTGATATTTTATATTGCATGCAGGTGTTGTCATTTGTTTTTACTTGGTTGTTATTTTCAGTTATTGCATGACATAATAGTTTAGATTATCCTTTTCTCTAGCTGTGTCAGTTCTAGGCAACAGGTTGTTTATTGTTGAGTCTACACAAGATAAATAAAATGATTAAATGTCAAGCAAAATGAAGAGTAGAACAGATGACAAGTGAATATTGCGGTCATAGAGTAAAAAAAAAAGATTGCAGAAAATCACTCAACTGATGTATATCCAAAATAAATCACATTTCTGTCAGGCCAGTAGAATACCGACACATGTGTTGCCACCTCAGGAGTGACAAGGGCCCTAATTCAAAGATAAATAGTTGAGCTGACAAGTAATGAAAAGAACTCCAATTAAATGTGTTCCCATTAAAAGAAGACTAGAACTGAATGACCTACATGTCACTGAATGCAAAGGACAGTTTTATAATTCCTTGAGTCTGAAGCTTCAGTTTCGGCATTGTTGGTTAAAAAGACCCCACTTTTTTTACATGGTCATACAATGGTACACTGGTGTGTACAGGTCATGTTGGTATGTTAGGAAATGAGCAGGCAGATAGACTGGCTGGCTCTGCACCACTTTGTGGTGAATTGATGTGTGACAAGTTAGATATTGTGAGGGCGGAGGTGCAGATAGATCATTACGGTCTGAGAAGAATGGCACTACGAGGAGTTACCATGGGATCTGGTCGACGCTGAACATTCAGGGGAAGGATGAGACGGATATACAATTAGACAGTCACTGGTACCATCGGAATTGGAAATCTGTGCTTGCTGCTGAAGATGGGGACGGAGCACTTATTATAAACTCTCTGTGTTTGTTCCACTTAGGGGAAAAAAAGGGGGCGGGGGTATCTTTCACAACTATGCTTTTAAAAGGTGACTAATTAAAGGTTGGCTCAAATCAGGTTTTATGGGCCAAGTGATATCACAGCCTAGCTGTAAACCGCCCTTTAAAAGATAAACACAGAAGAAAAAGAATATAGACCAGGTTTGTTTGGGTAACTGCTAGAGCTGTGTTCATTCTTATGCATCTGCCAGAGCGGCAAGGAACAATTAATTGCACAAAAAAGTCATTAAAACGGACGTCCACACAAAACTCAGGCCCTTGCACAAAGCCAAAGTCTAAATGGATGCACAGACAGGAATCTCCATTGGAGCTTACAGCCAGTGAACAAATCAGAAGAAGAAGAAGAAGTGAACACA
Source organism: Candidula unifasciata (assembly GCA_905116865.2). Classification (NCBI taxonomy): domain Eukaryota; kingdom Metazoa; phylum Mollusca; class Gastropoda; order Stylommatophora; family Geomitridae; genus Candidula; species Candidula unifasciata. The sequence goes on from CAJHNH020001101.1 coordinate 506,296, forward strand.
AATCAATCGAGACAAAACTCAGCAAAGTGAAGTCAGTTTTCTCACCTGTAAACTTTTTTTTAACTCTTAAGGAACTGTGAACAAAACTGAAAGAATTGCTGGGAGCGAAAATAACAGTTGCCTCGAACAGAAAAGGACATCTCACAAGATAAATAGAAGAGCTGACAAAGTAACAATAAGAATAACAATTAAAAATGATGAAACTGAAACTGCTCGGTGGCTGAACCTTTTGGAGACGGAACCTTTTAAGAAGTTTTAGTGCCAAAAAGACAGAGCCTTCAGAAGAGGATTCTATTAGTTTTTTTTTAAATTATAAAATTAAAAAAAAAAAAAAATTAAGCCTTTAATTAACATATACACAACTGTAAAATTTGTAAAAAAAAATTAAATGAGAAAACAGAATATTTATGAATCAGTCTGAAGTGTCAACATGTATTCAAATTAACTATTCTGGTTTGCATAATTTATGCAAGAATGTTTTTTTAAAAACTTGGAAACAAACATGACTAACCTGAAAAATGTGAGTGACATTTTTGATCAGTGAAGCCTTAATAAGTCCTAACACCTGTGTTTTGGGAAGTAAGGCCCATGGAGGCCCTTCAGACACTTCTGGCACATGGTTCTACTCCTTTTACTGCCTCCTGCTATGTTTTAGTTGCTATATTGCAGCAGTCCTTTCCATCATTGTTGGACACAGATAACCCCACACACAAAAATCGATGTAAAAATTACAGAACATGCCAAACTTTCTCGAACAGCCAACGTGTGGAAGAATAGCAAGAAGCAATCTGATTGGGTAGTATACAAATCTGCCAGCCAATCTTAAGCCTTGTATTATATAAAAGTGACTGATCGGCCCATCCCTCCTTTTGGCCATTTTGAGTTGGACCGATAAATCGGCTGCGTTATCTCCAAAACATTCACTGTTACTGACTACAATTGACAGTTTTATAATCCTTTGATACTAGGGTTTGATTTCCATATTTGATGTTAAAAGAAAAAAACAAACCCTGATCTCATGATTATACAGCAGTTTGTGCAAATGCTCTCACGGTCTTTCAGCCACTCTGAAAAGATAGAACGTAGAGCAGTGAAGTAAGTTCTCTCACCTTTAAAACCTTTGAAACTCTTAAGGAATTCTAAAAGAAACTCAGAAAGAATTGTTGGGTGAGAAAATAACAGTTGCCTTGAACAGAAACAATTAAAGTGGATCTTTAATATTCTATATATATGTCATCCGTTTCTAATTTGTATTTCTTTGTTTTTGCTCCGTTAATAATTTTTATGCGGGGTAATTGTTTAGAAGATGTAGCCAGTGGAGCAGTATTTTCTTGTTGGGGAAAATTACACAAAGTGGTCAGTTGCCAGTCAGCCATGCATGAGTTCTGATGTGCTTCAATAGCAGAGCATGGTTGTACACTGTATGTAGTTCAGCTGTTTGTCTCACACTCTGAATTTTGTGGATTTGTTTCCTGGCTGCTTTATTCGGTTCACGAGTGCAATTTTTATAAACCAAGATCCGGGGATGAGGGGGGGGGGGGGGGGAGAATTGCCAGGGCTACGTGTTTTGTATGCTGCTTTCAGCAGGAGCCTAGTCGTTCTGCGGAGAGAAACCAAGTTATATAGGACAATACCTGGTTCATTGAAGTCAATCCTCTTGGTTTTAACCTCTAACTTTTTAACACTGTTAGAGAGATGTCTGATGATTTGTATTGACAGATTTAGATTTATTGATTGGTGAGTTTTCCTATGTGGGTTCTTAGGCAACAATTTTTGGGAAAGATGGGAATATTAGACCCAAAGCCTCCTGAAGGTCATGTTATAAATGATAATTAATCAGATGAGTTGTGCAGAAATCTTACAAACCAATAGACAATAAAGATGCAGTTAAAAGGTTGGATGAAGGTCTTAGCAATGTGGGTATACACACTCATACATACATACACACAGACACACCCACAGAAACACACACACATGCTCACAGACACAAACACACAGACACACCCGCACACACACAGACACGCACGCATACACACACTAATGCAGACACGCACACACACACAAACAGATACACACAAACACACAACCCACAGGCACACACACACACTCCCAAACACACACATGTAGACACATGCATACACACAAAGACACACAAACGCAGACACATACGCAGTCATACATACAGGTACACATTGATACACACACACACACACATACAGACACACATGCAGACATACTCAGAGAGACACATACACACAGAGACATATACAGATATACACACAGAGAAGAAGAAGCAGAAGATATTTGAAATCATGGGCACTTTGTTTTTAAACTTTCAGGAGGTCGAACCCTAGACCACCAAGCACACAGGCAAGCATGAAGTCCACAGCCACACTGCAGCTCGTCAGACAATTCAAATAATTCCTAATTTCATCTTTCAAAACTAATTTTTTTTGTTTAAAGTAAGGGAGGGAATTGCTAGATACAAAAAGAGCAAAGAATGAACTCTTTTTCCTTCCCTTTGACGATGATGAATATAGTTTTGTTGACTTAGCCATGGGAAGCTTTTGTGACTGCGTATGAAATTATTATGATTTAATGATGGGGTGAACATTTTAAAATGTGATTTTATTACCCCTGATATCTCAGAATTTGTGTTGTGTTGTGTGTGTGTGTGTGTGCGCGCGCACGCACACACATACATATAACCATACTTATGATGTTAACACACTGTGCAGTTACAGCCAGTAGTACCATTACTGTTATGGGAGCCGCCTGGATGTAGCGGCTGGATGCTTGCCTGTGGATCTGAAGGTTGTCGTGGGTTCAGGTTCTGATGGAGCCTGATTTTTTTCAAAAACAGCCTGGACTACCAGGTCCATAATGGGTACCAGGTAAAGTCCTGGGAAGTAAAGGTGGCTGGTGTGATGTTGGCCACATCTTTCACTGAGTGATGATAGGTCTACAAAATGTAGGTCTAGTCCTATGTGTCCAGTACACATAAAGGTGTGAACAAGAGTCCTTTACTTACTGACCATTGGAGTAATAAAAGCGTAGTGACCACTGCCCAATGACTTCATGACATCAAAAACTTTTGAATATAGGGGGGAAAATGGCCTTCTCAGGTTGATAGCATTGATGTGTTCTGTTCGCACAAAAAGCCTGTTTAATGTATAGTTCTGGCTATATACAAACCTCATTAATGTGTGGTTCTAATCATACCCCCCCAAAAAAACCTACAATAATATTTTCTATTTCTGTGTAAAACTTCATAAATATAATGTTCGGAATATCTGAAAACCACAATTATTTGAAATACATTTACTCACAGAACTGAGTTGATGTATGTATATAATTTATGAAATACATTAAAACGGACTATAACTAGAAATGAATGGGTACAGTTTATGAAATTTAGTTTTTCTGAGAACAGACTTTTCTCTTATTTATGTAGACATGACACAAATAAAATTGCTAAATAAATGTGTTCATATTATTTACAGAGTTCTGTTGGTTTGTGTGTTTGAGAGTTGGTATGGTTACTTAGTTAGTTACTTGATAGATTTTCCTTATTTCACATTGGAAAAGTCCATTAACGATTGGATCCCATTTTCAGTATACCCCTCAGTGTAACTAGAGAGTCTGGCCAGCTCACCAAACTCAGAGGAAAGGAAAGTCAGACATTTATCCAGATTGTGACTAGGGCTGTACCGAATATTCGCTTCGGAGCCGAATAGTGGACCTAATAACTATTCGGTATTCAGCCGAATAGTTGCGGTGGGGCCGAATACGAATAGTGGTTACCTCACAAACCGTTTCTGGACTGGTAGAAAATAAACATATCAAGATTGCCCACTTTGGTTCATACTGTCAAGCGTTATCTTTGTTCACCACCTATTCGTATTCGGCCGAATAGTTGGTCCAGCTATTCGTATTCGGCCGAATAGTGAAAATCACTATTCGGTACAGCCCTAATTGTGGCTGGTACCATCAGTATTGGAACTCTACACTGTCTGCTGAAAATGAGGACAGAGCATACATGGGAATGCCCCGAGTGCTGTGATGTCAATTATTGACTCAACTCAACAACTCAACTCAACCCTCAGTGTGTGGCAATCGATGACTCCAGTTCAGTGTTGGTTTACTAATCTTTGCGAGCTGTATAGTATATATTCCTGTCTGGCGACACCTCTTTTAACTTGAAGTTCTTGTATTCTTTTGAGTGTTAGCGATTCATCGTCTTCTGAATCATCTACTCGTCCTGCCTTCTTGAGTGTACTGAAAATGTCAGCCGAGTCCATTTGCTGGTTCTATACCTACTAAGGCCCTACAGCAAGCTAATCTGCTTGTTCATTCCCTCTTACCTAGAGTGCCCTGGTACAGAAGTGAAACTAATTCCTATAGGACGAGATTTTCCCAGAGAATCCAACCGTTGTGGTCGAATTCATCATGTCTTGATCTTCTTAATCATGCTCATGGACACGCTTAGAAAGCACGCATAAGAAATTGCTGAGTCTCTAGCCATATCCCCGCTTTTGTTACCGCCATCACCTCTGTAGTCAGGCTACTTGTAGTCGAGGCACTGCTATAATTCTTAAAACAGTTTTCCCTTGAAACAGAACCGTAAAAGACAATGAGCTGTGTACGTGCCATACGACGGATCCATCCATGTAAATAACTACGTGTCATATGACGGATCCATCCATGTAAATAACTACGTGCCATACGACGGATCCATCCAGGTAAATAACTACGTGTCATACGACTGATCCATCCATGTAAATAACTACGTGCCATACGACGGATCCATCCATGCAAATAACTACGTGTGATACGACGGATCCATCCATGTAAATAACTACGTGTCATAGGACGGATCCATCAATGTAAATAACTACGTGTGATACGACGGATCCATCCATGTAAATAACTACGCCTCCATCAAAGAATTCTCAAGAAATAAGGCTTACCCTTCCACCCCAACAACCAACAGCCATTTATGTTCAGTTTTATTTTAGACTGAACACAATATACACCACTCTGTTGGCACTCGTAAAAAATTCCTCCCCAGGTTCTATGTCCTCAACTGAAGAAATCTGTTGAATAATCTCGCCGACCTGACCCACCACGATTTTACTCTCTTTAATCTACCCCCCTTCTGCTTGGTCGATCAGAGACGTTTTAGAGAACATAATTGATTCTAGAGGAGTTAGTTACAAAAAAATATTCATCTCCACAATTTCCAACCAGAAACAACAACGAAAAGAAAATTAGTATTTAAAAAAAAAAAGAGATGTTTGAGAAGGCGGTGGGAGTGACCAGAAGAGGTAAAATTAGGAGTAAAGTCACACAGGAAAAGAGCTAATAAGGAAACAAAATAATGTAATAAGAGAAAAAACGTAAGAGAAAAAAAAGAAGTAATAGAGAAAAAGAACGTAATAAGAGAAAACGAACGTAATAAGAGAAAAAAGAACGTAATAAAAAAAAGGGAACGTAATAAGAGGGGAAAACGTAAGAGAGAGAAAAAAAGAACGTAATAAAAGAAAAAAGAACGTAATAAGAGAAAAAAAAAACGTAATAAGAGAAAAAAGAACGTAATAGAAAAAAGAACGTAATAAGAGAAAAAGAACGTAATAAGAGAAAAAAAACAACGTAATAGAATAAAAGGAACGTAATAAGAGGGGAAAACGTAATAGATAGGAAAAACATAAGAGAGAAAAAAGAACGTAATAAGAGAAAAAGAACGTAATAAGAGAAAAAGAACGTAATAAGAGAAAAAGAACGTAATAAGAGAAAAAGAACGTAATAGAAAAAAAGGAACGTAATAAGAGGGAAATAGATGGAAAAGCCGTAAGAGAGAAAAAAGAACGTAATTAGAGAAACAGAACTTAATTGATGGGAAAAACGTAATAGATGAGAAAAAAAGAACGTAATAAGAGAAATAAAAACATAATAAGAGAAGAAAAATTCGGCCTAGGACCAATACTAAACGAAAACGAAGATATGCAAATAAAAATAGTTTGCCCATTTAGACTTTTGTTAAAATAATTCAGAAACAAAGACAACAACGAAAAAATAAATTAGTATTAGAAAAAAAAAAAGACAATGTTCGGCCAGCCAATGAGAATAATTCCTATAATGTCAACAGCGAGAACGTACATTGCGAAACTGAAATACCGAGATGTAGAGGGGGTGAATGACACCTTAATACTTCCAATCACAGCAATCTAAGACTACCTGGCTCGGCTACCGATCATCTGTTAAACTGCAGATGAAAATATAGGTCCAGCCCTATAAGGGTCCTTCACTTTTACTTTACTTACATCGTCCACTAAATTGTTCTGTCGTTGAGTTAATAGCCGTCATGCTCCCTTTTTGAGCGTGTTTCTTCTTTATTTGTTCACTTTTCCTTTCTATATTTTCTCTTTGCCTTTCTGTTTCTGATAACTATAAATATTTCTTTTCGCTGAAAACATCAATGGTTTTGAATGTATTTCATAAGCTATTTTATGTTTTCGTTTTCCCGTTTCTCTGCTGCCTCTTTGCAGACGTGCCCTAAACAGAAGTATATGACATCTAACCCGTAGAGACCAAACTGTCCTTCATAGCACTCTTGAGCCACGATGTCCACTTGTTGGCGCTTGATGTATTCCGGGGAGTACATGGCCCCAATAACTTGCTGGTCAGTACTGGACATGCCCTTGTCTATTAGTTCATTGGCCATCAAGGTGTAGGACTGAGCAAACTTCATCATTACCTGCAGAAAACAGACAGAACCAGTTACACCTGGGTTTTTTAGAATCGTCTAGAAGTGTTTGTTGGAAGGAATGCCAAAAGAGCAGCGGTAGCACCGTAGAAATAACCACTTGTGCGTAGTCTACACTGTGGTCAAGTGACTGAATATAATTAGGACAATGTGACCTCATGTAGTTATATACAACAATTAAAACATGTTGTTTCATGTAAAAATGAGAAAACGTGATTCTATAAAATAATGTGGGGGAAAAAAAGGGAGGGGGGGGGGGGGACAAATTAAGACAATTTGTTCTATAGAAGAATAAAGACAAATCGTTTTTTTAAAAATTAGGGCAAGTGGTTCTGCAGAAAAACGGAGACAAGTTGTTTAAGGAAAAATATAAAGGATTCTTTAGAATTCAGAAACTAAACTCATGCCACTTAGACTACAACGAGATAGAAAGGAGTAGGAAACAAAAATGATACATTCTGACACCATCAATTATAATGCAAAAGGTAGAAGAGTCGTCATATAGGACGACCAAAACCATGCACCATGTGCTAAAAGAGAATAGACTGAACCCATAGCGAGAGACTGGACAAACAATATTGGCCACACGCTCTGCGATAACAAATGAGACTGGAGATTGGATAATTTCCCTCGTGGATTTCGGGACCCCATTTGTGTGGAAAAGCAGAATAGACTTTAAAAGGCATGTCGGAAAAGAAGATTATTTGGGAGGTCAGCTGAAACTATCCAATTAGACTGATGGCTCAAAAATCGCAGGCAAGCTATAACCAAAACACAACCACCCTTTTGCCGACTACTTAGAAGAAGCAACAAGCACTGATAGTAGCGGTATGGAAAAAAAAAGTAATAGGAAAGAATGTGAAGACACAAGGGAAATGTACGCTAAACTACTAGAACACAGAATTATACGTGTAGCTGAACAACAGTTGAGTGCACCACAATTCGCTTTCAGAAAAGGTAGGTGATGCACAGATGCATTACTCACACTGAGGCAAGTGTGTGAGAGAACCATTGAGTATAATGCCCAACAAATATTATGTTTGTAGATCAGGAAATTGTTTTCGATAGAGCGGAAAGAAACAAACTATGTTATGTTCTTGATAAGTACGGGGTGCAAGGACAAATGGTAGAGAACATCATAGCCTTGTACCACACAAGTCAAAGTGCAGTACGAACACAAGAAGGCATACCAGATACGTTCACAGTTATCACATGTGTGAGACAGGGATGTGTGCTCTCCCCAGTTTTATCTAACATATTTATAGACAGAATATCTAAAGAAGCCAGCTCTAATACCGACAAAATATATCTTTATAATCACGAGGCAGTACACATATCAGACGAAGTAATCGACTCACCCATATTAAACGAACTACCATTTGCTGTCGAGCAGTGCTCGTTCTACAGTAAAGAAGAAGATAGACTGCAAGACCACACTGACAGGTTAAACTCAGCATGCAGTAAATACAACATCGCGATCAATGCAAACAAAACCAAAGCATTGCAAGTTATAGGACCCTTGACCCACTACACATACAGATGAAAGGTTCTGGTCTGAATCAAGTTAGAGAGTTTAAATATCTAGGAAGTGTGATCACCGAAGATGAAAGAATAGACAGAGAAATAGAAACCAGACTGATTGTCACCATTGTTAGAACATCAAGCATAACTATAAATGCAAAGTGACAGATTTTAAAAAGCATTTTAATTACAACATTAAGCTATCTGTGCCAGGCATGGAGACCATCTAAAGCCTATGTACGCAAAATCACCACTTGCGAGATGAGATGCCTGAGAAAAGCAGCCAACCTAACCATACAATATCGAGTGAATAATGGTGCTATCAAACAAATTGTGGAGACAACACCTTGTATTAGATTCATCGAGAAATATCAAATAAAGTGGTTTGTACATCTCCTTAGAATACAACAACATCGAATAACATCATAGGCAATACTTCTCAGAAGATCAACTACAAGAGCAAAACGACCACGAAAACATGAATCGACAATATTAAAAGCATCTTACACCCTTATGACAATAGCCAGTGGCAGCCAGCGTGCACTGAATCGCAAATTATTCCTCCCATGACGCTTAACGGAAGAAGTAGTTTATGATGATAATGATTAGCAGCAGAAGAAGAAGAAGAAGAAGAAGAAGAAGAAGAAGAAGAAGAAGAAGAAGAAGAAGAAGAAGAAGAAGAAGAAGAAGAAGAAGAAATAGAATAATAATAATAATTATGTTGATGATGATGATGATTATAATAATAATAAGAAGAAGAAGAAGAAGAAGAAGAATAAGAAGAATGTGACTAAAGCTATGCGGCATGGACTTAGGAAGTAGTATTGGATTTTGTGGACAAACATGGAGCTTAACTTATGGACTTTAAGAAGAAAACACAACGGTACACGACGTACCTCTCTAGTTGCCAGCACGAAGGCTCCACTAACCCAGATCCAATTCTCCCTGATGTACTCCCAAGGGCTAAGATTTGACACGTCTCTCCTGGACGCCACAGCCGACATACCAACAGTGCTGGAGTTGAAGTTCTTAGGGACTTCCAAGGCGAAGCGGTCATTTTTTGGGCGGAGTTTGGACTCTAGGAGATTTCTGGTAGTACCACAATTTTCAGTGTTATCGTAGTTATCATAGAATATACATGCTAAATAAAAAATCTAAAAAAAAAAAAAAAAAAAAAAACCATTAAAAGAAAGAAAAGAAAACGAAATAAACAAAGATAAAAAAGAAGAGAGAGAGAGAGAGAGAGAGAGAGAGAGAGAGAGAGAGAGAGAGAGAGAGAGAGAGAGAAAGAGAGAGAGAGAAGATTGGATAATTATATCAAAATGAGTAAATAACGAAGACAGAAACAGTTATTAGTCGAAAAACTAAGAGAGAATAAAAATGAAAGGGGCAACGATAAAAAGATGACAGTAGGAAGTTTAAAAAGTATAAACTGAGAGAAAGAATTAAGAAATTAAACATGAGAGTAGAAAGAGAAGGAGGGGGGAGGGGGGGGGGGAAGGCAGAAAGACAGTTTAGTACATCTTTGCACACAAGAGTGTCATTCTGTTTTATGGGGGGGGGGGGGGGGGGCATGAGAATTACCTCAATGTGGGAGTGTGAGTTTGAGTAGCAAGACCTGCTCGCGTTAACAAAACAAAAACAAAAAAAGTGTACGAGATTGCAGGACCGATGTTGTCATCGCATCTATGTAACGTACTTCTAAGATGCTCAGTTCCCTATCTTAAGTCAGTGTCTCCTGGTAAAAAGCAAGAACGACAGAAACAAAGAAAGACAATAAAAAAAAAAAAAAAAAAAAGAAAGAAACACAAGAAAGAAACAAAATTGTATCATGAAGAAAGAACCTAGAACACAAAAATGTAAATACTGATTAAAAAAAAAAAAAAAAAACAAGAGAAAGAATAAAAGAAACTAAACAGTTCGGCAGACAGACAAACACAGACTAGTAGAAAGTGCAAACACTGATAGAAAACAAAACAGAGAAAGATAATGAAAGAGAGAGAAACAACGATTATGTATATTCACCTTCTTAAAGGGAAAACGAACGAACGAACGAACGAACGAACGAACTTTATTTTCAAAGGGTCACAAATTGGGCACGCAGGCCCGTCTTACATTCGGCCCTTCCAGTCAACCATCTTTCGCACAGCAGTTGTATTTTACTAATAAAGCATGTTATGATCATATGATGTTATGCATATTATAAATATTATAAAAGAACACAAAAGCATGAGTTGTAAAGTGCATGCAAAAACCCGCGCGTGCATACATACACCCGCATACACAAGCTCACCCACTCACTTACACACACAAACATGCATGCATACATTACATACATACATACACAGATACATATAAACAAACATGTATACACACAGGCATACGTACACACAAACATACATACATAGATACAAACATACAGGCATACATACATACATTCATACCTACATACGTAATACAGGCATACACACATACAGTCATAAATATAGTCATGCATGGAGACACACACATGCACACACGGACACTACCACAGAGACACACACACTCAGACAAAAATACAGACACACACAGACACTTACATATAAACACACACAGGAAAAAACACAGCACACATATTTACATTCGTGCTCACACACTGACACACACACCACACATACGCAGACAAACATGCAGACACATACATACAGCCACATAGACACACACGCAGTCAAACACACACACACACACAAATACAGACAAACAGGCAGACAAACACATACTTACACCCACAGAGACAAACACGCAGAAATGCATACACATACAAACACATAGAAATACACACGCAGACACATATATTCAGCACGCACAGACATATACTCTGACATGCAGACACATACAGAAAACAAAGGGGCACACACAACACACACAGAGAAACACACATAGACATGCACAGACAGACAGACACATGCTGACACATACAGTCACACAGACAGACATACAGACACCCACACACAGAATTACTTACATACAGCCTCATAGACACACCCGCAGACAAAACACATAAACATACACAGGCAAACATGAAGACAAACACATACGGGGACACACAGACACAAACGAAGATATACACACAGTCACATCAAATATGCAGAAAAACACCGAGACACACACACATGCAGACAAACACAAAGACACACACACAGACACATATTCACAGCTACATGTATCCAATCGCACACACACACACATGCAGACACACATACACAGCAAAGAGGCACACTTAAACACACAGAAACGAGTTCACACTGAAACATACACCTGGACATAACGCGCGAACACACACACACATTCGCACATACACAAGGACACAGACGCATACATTCGCAGACACACACGCAGATACACAAGCAGACAAACAACACACTCAGAGACATATGTATACAAACACGCCTACACATACATACATATCATACACACCTTGATAATGCAATATGGGTTACATTACATTCAAGGTGGCATATAATCGCTTGTAAGTATGAATTGAAAAAGTTTACGGTTGAATGAATAGGGACTTTTAGAATTTTTCAGGTCTAGTGGAAGTTGGTTCCACAAATGAGCAGCGGAGTACGCTAAACTTGTTTTATATAAATTTATTCTAGGTTTAGGTAAATATAATAAATTTAGTCGCTTGCTATTTATAGGATTTGATTTAATTAATCGGAAAAGGTAGTTTGCAGTATTTTGAGATAAAATTTTATGAATAAATTTGGCCTTGTTGAAAATTAAACGTTTGCTAAATGGCAATAGTCTTAGATGGTAATAGAGATTTTTTTTAACGATATGTTTATTATCTGAAACCAGGCGTAAAGCACGATTTTGAAGAGAACTTAGTCTTTTAACATTGGATTTGGCGCAACCATCCCAAACTGGAACAATAGTCGAAATGTGTTTGGATGTAAGACGCGTAAAATACCTTTCTTGCATCTTCGTCTAGAAAGTGCTGCATTTTTGCAAGCGGGGAGGGGAGGGGAGGGGGGAGGGAGGAGGTCTCGAGATAAATTAACCAGTTACCTTCCTTGATAACAACGACAATGATAAAGGTGACAGAGATAAATAAATCAGTCACATACCTGAACAAGCCTATATCCAGCCATGCCATGTACTCGGTGTGTACAAGGCCTCTCTGGACTGCCATTTGTAGGACGTCATATTTGGCATTCATAGCGCACGAATACTCAGCAAACACTGTGTTCGGCGTATGTTTCGGGTATGAACTGTTCTGATATATAGTCCTAATCCTTTCCAGTTGGTTGAAAGCTGGTATTTCTTGTCTCTTAAGTTTTATTAACACAGTTCTGTCGGCTGGATGTACAGATCTTATTTGCCTAAGGATTTAGAGGTGCGTTTGTTAATACAATAATAAAGCATGGGCATACACAGCAAAAATAATGGGAAAAAACAATACATGAGGGTGGTAGCGCTTACCAGGCAACTACTTCAAGCATGACCATGAAGATGACAGCTGTTCCTAAAGCACTCACAAGGTCAGAAGAACAAGCAGAGCAGTATATCCCATCAATACTGCAGTTTTCGCAATGCTAAAAGGCCTCGCATTCCAGAACGAATTGTCCAGCAAACAGGAGATACGCAGATATTGCTCAGAGCCTCATGCCTACAGCGAGTGTCCAAAGGCCAAGATAGACAGCTTATTTCCAAAGCCCAACACAAATAGGAAACGCGAAAATGCTCTGAACCACATGGGAGCAGATACTTGACCTGCGCATGCAGAGAGAATGAAACAGCCATTAAAAAAAAAAAAACAAACCCTCCTTATAGAGAAGGCCAAAGAAGATACGAGGCTCCCAGGAGCAACACCTTGCTGGACAAGTCAAGACTTCAAGATCATACAAAACAGCTGATGAATGATTTATAGAATCTCCGACACACACACAAAAAAAGTAGCTTCAGACTCACAGAACACAAAATAAGAAGCAAGTTAGGAGTTAAGAGACACACTAAAAACTGCATTAGAATCCAAAGACAGGTGGCAACGGAGGCAACATCAATGGAAGAGCCCAAGACACAGACTGTCGCACTGCTCAGATATTCAACAAAAACGAGAAACAGCTCTAATACAACAAGAATCAGTCTACACCAAGGTTGTAAGACCTCTTAAAGTATACAGGGATACAACAAAGCCAAAACCAAGACCGGCTGAGAGAGGCAGGGCAACGGTTAACATATAAAATAATCCACCTCGTACAGAGAGGTCTTACCTAGCCAACAATATGATTAGCTGAATCCAAATGCAGTTAGATGTAATCTTTAGGGGCACTTTCTTAGTACATTAAGAGAAACAAAAAATAACTTGGGTCTCACTAGAGAGAATGACCAACAATGAAACTGATTCCTGATTTCTTTTAAAATTCCCTGTTGATGTCTGAAGCTGTACGGAGAACTAGACATTGATTAACGATCGCACCACTCTGTACTTTATAAGTAATTTAGTAAACACCACCATATGTATGTCAGGTAACAAGCCAGTCAGGCAAACACCAGATACCTCCTTCAACCTCTACGAACGTTCTAGCGTTCTAGTCCAGTCATGCAGTCCTGTTTAGTTAAGGAAAAAGTAGATATCACCTTTGAGTCTTTTACTTGATTACAGTTGTTGTTGTTGTTGTTGTTGTTGTTGTGCACAGTCAGTAACTTTATCATGTTCGTAGTTTATAAGCAGTTTCTTTTTCTGCCTTTCTAAACCCAATGGAGCATTAACCCTCAACCAGTTCACGCCAAGTCGTTCTGTTCTTCACTATCGCCAAGCTCTCCTCAACTTTTAAACATTACTCTCTAGCTCCCTTCTCCGTGTGTTTTTTGTCTTTCCTTTATTTCTATGCCTGTGTGGGTTTCAGTGCAACGACATTCTAGTTATATTCTTATATAACTAGAACAAGCAGCTTAGCAAAATGTTTTTGCCCACGTTTCCGATTCAGAAATGGATGTTATGTATCCACAGCTTCAAAAACTAGGATGTAGACGAAGGCAGCCACCGCAGCTCTAACGGGAATAACTGGAAATATGTATAACAGAGGAACCATGGTGTATGATTCTCAGCCTGTATTGCGTGAAGGTCAAAATGGACATATGTAGTGTTTGTGGATATGTTTGTGGATATGTTTGTGGATATGTTTGTGGATATGTTTGTGGATACCAAGCATGATGGTCCACATTACAGAGACTTGCGTGGATATACCGTCCCTGAGTATACTCTGTATAAAATTCAATTTATTATTATTATGCACTTAAACTAGGACTAAATCTCCCGAGTCTCTTAATTTCTACTTAAAAAGATATGCATGCCGACGAATTGTATGTATATTTGTGTGCGTGTGTGTGTATATGTGTGTGTATTTGTGTGTGTGTGTGTGTGTGTGTGTGTGTGTGGTTTTCTCATGAGGTCCCTTAATGTTTTCTATGTGTCCGCGCGACTGGGTAAAATTTAGTTGTGTATCCTTTGCAGGACGTTGCAGAACCAACCCCAGCATTTTTTGGCTGTTGTGGTTTTTCTAGTCAAGTTTATGTCTAGTAGTTTGCCACTGTCGAAACCAACGCCAGGCTCAAGGCCCGCAGCTGGGATCGAACCCGGCACCTTGGCATCAGGAAGCGCTTTCGCAACGCCTAGAGAACATTCTTAATGTAGAAGACCGGCATTCTGATTGGTGCCTATAGACAAATGCCGATGAACCATCATATGTAAGTTTAGTTAGTAGCCACCGTGGTGAAGCGGCTAGTCGCTCGCCTCGGGCCTTAAGGTCGTGGGTTCAGTCCGCGTCCAGTCGGATTTTTTCCAACAATAGCCATGGCTGCTAGGTCGAATCAGCCCACAATGGGTACGAGATAAAAGTCCTGGGAAGTAAAGGTGGCCGGCGTGATATTTACTATATCACTTGTGTGCGGATCGAAAGGTTGTGGGTTCGTTTCCTCATAATGACGAACTTATTTTAAAAAATAGTACATTGCTTCACAGGTCGGCCCACGTCAAGTGGGTAGCAGGTATAGTTATGGGAAGTAAAGGCGGCTTGCATGATGTAAACCACATCACCCACTCAGTGCCGAATGGTTTATAAAATATAGCTCTAGTCCTACACGCCCAGTACGCGTGAAGACATGAATTAGGTCCTTTACTTTACTAACCATATAACCAAAAGATATCTTTTACCCATCTTTAATTCACCATCGAGGGTGCACTTAGGGGACTCTGCCATCATCCATTCTCCAAGGGGGACCCAGCCAGCTGAGCCTTTGTAGACTCAGCACTGAGGAAGCTGTTGTAATACCTGCTTTTTCAATACCTTAGCATTTGTGACCTTGTCCTGCTACTTAATGTCAAGTATTCTTTGTAGACATCGCATGTGAAAAGTATTTAGCGGCCTTTCCTGGTGCGAATAAGTTGACCGAGTTTTATTACCATAAAGCAGAGTGCTGAGAACATAAGCTCGGTATCCAAAGATTTTTTTTTTAAACCGAAAGCTACAGAATCTACACTTTAAGACATTTGCTGTCCGTCCGGTTTTATTATCTTTTCCAGGACGCTATGTGAAGCATTGTTTACCCTGGAAAAAAAAAAAAAAAAAATCCCAGTATGGATGGCAAAGCAAACTTGGCAAATCCCAGGTTTTCTGTTCAGATTTCAAGGAAATCATGATTAGGGCACTTAAATACGCTACAACAGCCAGATATAACCTGAAGTCATGAGCGGATAAGGATGGCTGTCATTTTCCGTAGAAGACAGAGCAGGTTCGGATATACATGGTATGCTATGAGGTCTACTCTAAAACCAGTAGTAAATAACTATAGTACGTTTCAGAAGTCGTGCCTAACTTTTAAAACCTATAACTTATAAATCGCTCGGTGTGAGAGGTTGAAATTTGGCTAGCAACCTGTTAATAATTATAACCTTCTAGGAATTTAAAAAACAAATTTTAACAAACATCTAGTTTTTGTTTTGTCTTATCTGCGGTGTATGAAAAACACAGACACAGATCTAAAGCAAACAATCAGCATGCTTACATTTAACTAACAGGAAGTGATTTTCCTAAAAGAAAGTGATTTTCACCCAATCGCATGTGTCACTTACTGTACATTCTATTTTTGTTAGAGACACACACATTAGTAGTCAATCAAACATTAAAAAAAAATTACCTGCGCAATTGTCAATTATAAAATCGTAAGGATATAAGCAATCTAAGGCACATTAAAAAAAAAAAAAAATTAAAAAAAAAAATTCGCTCCGATTATGTTCTCGAGTTTTCTAGATACTTATTAAAGTGTTAGGGTACGACTTTTGAAACACACTATAATTTACGCTCTATAGAGCAATATTGATTTCACGATAGAGTTGAACATCAAACATTTTGAACAGAGCTCAGTTTCTATGGAGTAAACTTACCTGAATGTCTCCAGGTCTTCAACGTTGTCGAAGAAGGCAATCACTCTGTTGGTGAGCCAACCCCAGGTTGTCATCCATTTCTTGTAAGTTGCAGGACTGAAATAATTGTTGTTTCCCCATTTCAGGAATCCTCCGATATTAATATACATGGTTACTATAGTAATCTCGAGTGGGTTCGTAGGTGCCCGAACATTGCCGACGCTATTGGACTTATCTGTATGAAGGATATATTTTCCATAAAATATTAGTAAGGAAGGTGACAGTTGAAAATTTCATAAAGGAGAATGTTGTATGTTGAACTAAGAATCGACATCACAATACTTGCATAAGCGCTTTGTCCCCATCTTCAGCAGCAAGCGGAGAGTTCCAATCCCGATGGTGCCAGTAACTTTCTGATTTTACACACGGTTCGCCTTTCCCTTGAGTGATGAGCGTCAACCAGATCCCCTGGTAACTCCCTGCAGCGCCATTCTCCTCAGACCGTAACGATCTATTTGTGCCACCGCACTGTACACTCGCTTCCAAAGGGCCCTCAAAATATTCAGCATGTCTGACATCAATTCATCACCAAGTGGTTTCCCAACATACCGGCATCACCTAGAAAAAATATCCAAAGGACACCAGGGACCTCTAAAGTGATGCTTGCCACTATGCACGGAGCCTGTCTCCACTTTTTTCAACATGTTCTGTGAGTCAGTTACAACAACAACATGTGTGCACAGTTGATTCTCAAGCCAGCCGAAGGCAGCAGTGACTGCCTCCACCTCCATTTTTAAACTAGACGTTGTGATATCATATGCCAGACTTTGTTGCACTAGGCGACGTCCATTTGCTTTTGCCATAGACCCGCATGCACTTCGCTGCCCCTCAGTACAGAGCCATCTGTAAAGATAATCATATCACCTGCGTGGGACTTGTCATGAATCCTTTTTTCAACTTCTGTTCTGCAGACCCGCTGACCAGTCCCTGCACTCACGACCTCAAGTGATAAGAATCCTATACAAGTCTGAAACATGCTCGGATAATTTGATCCGCTCCTCTTCTCAACCATCTTTATAAAGCCTGAACACAGGTCTAACTGTGTCCTCAGCTTGCGCCATCCAAGGCCTTCCTCTTTTCAGTCTGTAACCTTTAGCGCTACACAGAGCTTCATGCAGGAGGTGCTTCTTGTCTACAGCTACTCTGAGATATGACTTTGCTTGCACAACTTTCAGCTTATCTGCAGTAGTAGGCAGTGCAACGATATATCGCATACATACAACCAGGATTTATAAATCAATCTCTCCAGTATAGCTCCTCTCTGCTTGTCGCTACGACAGTTCAAGTAACCCACTCTTATATGCTTTAGTTCCAGAAGCTTTGTTTTCGCCTGACTCTCCCGGCTCCCGCTCTCCTATTTATATGTCTTCTTCCCTTTCTATTCCCTAGTCTCCTCTTTTTCCCAGTCTCTCCGTTGCCACCTGAAGATAAAATCATGCAAAGAGTACGCACTCAGTAGCTAAAGCAATGATTTAAAAAAAAAAAAAAAACTTTTCTAAATAAAAAAAAAACAAATCTATAGAAAATGTTATTTAAATGCAGAAAGAAAACGGTCACTCTAGTATTGCCTGCCTGCTACTAAAGAGGCAGGGGATGTCCAGACGAAGTCAATACGACTGGCTCCGCTCCACCTGCCAACTCTCATAAAGGAGAGAAATTCTAATACCTCAAAGCGGCGCACACTGGAAAAACTGAGGCCGCGAGGTCTCAGGCTAATAGAGCTCTAGCCCCCCAGAGTTGCGATCAATCTGGTTGAACATACCATTAATCTGGTTAAATACTTCCTTTAAGTGCGTCAGGCCTAGCAAGCCAACAATGGATTAAATCTTGCTCACAGAAACAATAAGGAAAGCCCTGTCTCCTATTCACAATGGAAGTAGAAATAGAGGTCGACCACACAAGCGATGGACAAATCAAATATCCGAGGCTGGAAATACCAAATCTACGTACAGACATACAGAGGCTATCACTCTAGGCTTCTTGAAAACCTGACGTGTGCGTAATTGAAATCAGTGGTAAGGCTGGATAGAGGTATCATGTCATGGCTCAATAGAGGTACCATGGCAAGGCTTAACAGAGGTGTCATGACATGGCTCAATAAAGGTGCCGTGGCATGGCTCAATAAAAGTTCCATGCCAAGGTACCTGTCTCCAGCCATGATATGGCACCTCTCCTGAGCCATGCCAGGATACCTCTATTGAACCATACCATGATATCTCTATCCAGCCATATCATGATATCTCTATCCAGCCACACCATGATATCTCCTTCCAGCATACCATGATATCTCTATCAAGCCATACCATGATACCTCTTCTATCCAGCCATACCATGATATCTCTATCCAGCCATACCATGATATCTCTATCCAGCCATACCATGATATCTCTATCCAGCCATACTATGATACCTCCTCTATCCAGTCATAGCATGATATCTCTATCCAGCCATACCATGATATCTCTATCCAGCCATACCATGATATCTCTATCCAGCCATACCATGATACCTCCTCTATCCAGTCATACCATGATATCTCTATCCAGCCATACCATGATACTTCCTCTATCCAGCCATACCATGATACCTCTATCCAGTCATACCATGATATCTCTATCCAGCCATACCATGATATCTCTATCCAGTCATACCATGATATCTCTATCCAGCCATACCATGATACCTCTATTCATCCATGCCATGGTTCATTTATTGAACACCTCTGTTGACCGTTTCAATGCTTAGTTAATTAAGTTTCATATCGTCGTTAGACTTAACTTCCAGGTCGCATAAACAGGTTAGCGTCTGAGACTCATTATTGTCCACCAGTTTAGTTCCTACTAGGGCTGTACCGAATATTCGCTTCGGGGCCGAATAGTAGACCTAATAACTATTAATTAGTATATTAATTACCACAGAATGACTGACTGAAGGATGCAAAGCATGAAATGTTTTTAAATGTTTACTATTCTGTATTACATTTTGTGAAGTAAAATGTCAGCGTACATTTGACAATATGGATGTTTTACACAATGCGAAAGTGCAAGAATGGGCTTCAGTTTGAATAGTGGGAAGACAGAAGTAATGGTGGTATTAAAGAAAATAATTATTCCTAAATGTGTAATAAAAGTCAATGGTTTTATTTTGGGACAGGTACAGACATTTCAGTGTCTGGACACAAAGATAACATCAGATGGAAGATGCATTACTCAAATAAGAAACAGAATAGGGCAGGCAAAAACTGCATTTTATAAAATGAAGAACATCTTATGCCATATATCTTTGTCATTGAAGGTTAGAAAAAGAATTCTTGCTTGCTACATACATCCAATTTTAACAGATGGCTGTGAGTCCTGGGCAATCGGTAGACAGACCAAATAATTTCTTGAGGCCTCACAGATGTGGTTTTACAGAAGAATGCTTAGCACACACACACACACACACACACACACACACACACACACAAAGCACCAAGAGGTTTTGAAAAGGGCGGGAGCCCGAAGACAACTACTCACAGACGAACGAACGAACAAGCTTTATTTTCAAAGGGTTACAAATTGGGCACGCAGGCCCGTCTGACATTCGGCCCTTCTTAGCACTCGTTTTTCAGAGTACCAATGCCTGTTATCTAAAATGCATGTTATGGATATAGAATAAAAATATACATTGTAGAATATAATACATACATCATGTGTACACAATCTTACACACTCACAAACACACACACACTCACACACACACACACACACACATATATATATATATATATATATATATATATATATATATATATATATATATATATATATGCTCTCACATTCTCATACATGCACACTCATATACAGACATACCTAACACATACATACACACATACATCTACATATATACACAAACAGAAAAGACACACACATACATATATGGACATATATGCACACACACATTCCATACATACACACCTACACATGCATGCATGCATACACACACATACAATCACATGTACAGACACCCACAACCACACATTTACACTCACATGTAAACATACATACACACATATACAAACACACATCAATACATACACCTACATCTTTACACACATACATGCATACATACCTAAATAAACACACATACACCCACATGCTTATACATTTAAAAATGCTTACACACACCCACATACATGCCGACACACATTACAGACGTACCCATACATGCATGCATACACACATATACAATCACCCATACAGACATCAGAAGGAGACAGTCATCATTTTTCGGCCATGTTATAAGATTAGGGAAAATGGGACACGTGGTGACCACTGGAAAGATATGTGGAAGGAGGGATGGAGGAAGACAACGAGAGAAGATTCTTGTCAGTCACGTTGCATGGCATGGAGGTGTGTCGGCACACGAACTAATGCATGCTGCAGGGGATCGCAGATTGTGGCGAGGCATAATCACCCATGTATGTCGGCAAACACCTGATGATGATGATTCTTTATTCGTATTCGTATTCGCATTCGGCCGAATAGTTGGTCCAGCTATTCGTATTCGGCCGAACAGTAAAATTTACTATTCGGTACAGCCCTAGTTCCTACAAAAGTGAATCATCCTTCTTTCCGCTTGAGTTAGTGCCTTACTTGCCAGCTAGTTCATTTGTACGCCTTTCTTTTATTATTCATTAGCGGGTAGTCCTTTTAGATTGTGTTGATCTGGAGCCAAGGTCAGTGAAGAAATCTGTTTCGATTTGGATTGGAATTCTAGTCCTTGGGTCGACAGGCGAGCATCTAAGCGCTATTATATGGCGGCTCACATAACATAACAAAGTATAACAAAATAGTAACATAAAACAATAAATAAAACAATATAGTAACAAAATAGTAACATAACAATGTATAACAAAATAATAGCATAACATAATACAGTACACAGTAACATAATACAGGAACACAACCTAACATATTATAGTATGACAAAACTGAAATTTAACGTAGTATAATAGAATAGTGAAATAACAGTATAAGAAAGAAAGTAAAAAAACATAACACATATAACAATTAGTAACAAAACGTAACATTGTGTAACAAAAAGTAACACAAGATAGTATAACAAAATAGTAACATAACATTAAAAAAAGTAACAGAGCAACATATATTATAAACTAACATGACAAAACATGCCTTACTACTATAATGACAAGAAACTTACCCCAAACATTTTTACTGATCAAAATAAAACAGACGAAAAATAAGGCAGTGGGAATGACGATTTTGCGACCTAATGGTCGTCGCATGTTTTGGTTGTGAACTACTGGATGATGACCACCTTTCGGT
The DNA here is from genome assembly GCA_905116865.2 of Candidula unifasciata. Classification (NCBI taxonomy): domain Eukaryota; kingdom Metazoa; phylum Mollusca; class Gastropoda; order Stylommatophora; family Geomitridae; genus Candidula; species Candidula unifasciata. Next base: position 528,377 of record CAJHNH020001101.1, read on the forward strand.
GACTGGAGATATAACAAGTTTTTGTGATACGATTAATAATAAATATACAGTTTAACAATAACAAGCCACCAAAAACTAAACGACACTCAGAGGCCTGAAATTTATGACACTCTTACATTATTTTAAAGGGCAAAAGTGGAGGAACATATCTGATACTGCCGAAGGTCAGTAGTTACTTAAATGGGGTCTGTAGGATGTCTGTTTTTAGAGTTAACATTATAAAAGAAGAAAAATAATACTTTTAATCAAGCATAACTTCCAACATGACAATGTAAAATTGGGCTTATAATGCTTACCATGTACACAGAGTAAAGAAATCTTGTTTCTTTTTCTTCTATCAATCAACAGTTGATATCCATCTATTTAAGTATAAGTCACAAACATGACAATGCCCTTCAGGACTTCCCCAGTAGTTTGTCTTACAGTGTTTGTAAAACAGATGTCTTTACTCTGACTAGCAAAGTCTGGGTGATATTGTAAGACATGTTCTAGCCCTTGTTTTAGTGCAAACGCAACCAAACGTGGCAGGGAGAGTCAGAGAGACCCACTGAATATGAATGTGCTTAAAGTATTTAATACCCGGTTCTAGGATCCATGTCCCCTTCTAAACAGTTTTGTCTTCGCGTTTCTGTCAAACTTGTATGTATCGTTTGTTGTTTTTGCTCTATTTCTTTCTTATGTTATTTTAAAAATGTCTTTGGTTCTTTAAATCTCATGTGTGTGTGTGTGTGTGTGTATGTATATATATATATATATATATATATATATATATATATATATATATATATATATATATATAAACACATACCATGATATCTCTATCTAGCCATACCATATCTCTATCCAGCCATACCATGGTATCTCTATCCAGCCATACCATGATACCTCCTCTATCCAGCCATGTTATACCTCTATCCAGCCATACCATGATACTTCTATCCAGCCATACTATGAAACCTCTATCCAGCCATATCATGATACCTCTAATGAGCCATACCCTGAAACCTCTATTCAGCCATGCCATGGCACATATATTGAGTACCCTTGTTGACCGTTTCCATGCGTAGTTAATTAAGTTTTCATATCTTGATTTCGAAGACGGCATCGACTGAAGTTATTATATATATATATATATATATATATATATATATATATATATATATATATATATATATATATATATATATATATATATATATATATCATATATATATATAGGGGGGCTGCGTGGTCTCAAAGCATGGTGCCCGCTTCGATTGCTAGAGGTTCCGGGTCCAATACCGATAAGGGCTGGGATTTTTTTTCACGTAGACTTGGACTTCCCGTAATCCCCCTGGTCTCTGGGTAGTGAGATCGGACGCATGTGTGCATTGTTGCTCACTTAAAAAAATCCATTGACAGTTGAAAATCGTAAAAAGTAGCCTAACGGCGCTGCCCGGGCAAACTTCGGAGTTAAAAATCTACCCAAAATATTTCTGGATCCTCGCCGGTGCTATAGAGCCTGTGCACTGTGATGAGCTTCTTTGGACTCCGACTCAAGTTAGAAGAAGAACGGAGCTCTTATGGGTGACACCGGTGTGCCATGATGTTGATACGTTACGTTGTTCAAGACCTCAAAACCTCAAAAACTTTAAAACCTAAACTCGCGTAGCAGCATAGTCGCCTAGTCTAGCCGGACTACAATAACCACGTAGTGTACTATATGCACTTTTGAGTGAACATATCCAGTCTTCGTCCCTTGATTCTAATAATCCTTGCTAAATAAATATCTGTCAATATAGACTTTCTAAATGGTTTTCTATTCGGGACTTGAGAATCACAATCTGGATGGCAAGCCAAGAAATCAAATCTCAGATAACCCATTTGAACTTAAAGGAAGTTATCACTGAGGCATCTGTAAATCTTACACAAACCTAGTGTATGCAGCCGGCAGTCATGTGCTTGTGAGAATCTTAAACTTTTACATACACTGCACACACAATGATTTGTTTACAGAAACAATTACATTACAACTTAGGTTTCTAGAATACCTTTATAACAACGTGTTGTTTTGTAAACCTATATATGATTCAGCTGTCGCACAACAAATGGTTCACAGGACTAGAAAATGTCTCAGCTGTTCAACGATAACTCAGTACGTAAATTGATCACTCACGTTTCAGACTTACCTATGAAGGTACAGTCAGGTGTTGCATATCGCTATAATCTCCGTGAGGTCAAATTTCCCGGGTAAATTGCTTTGTGTTCACTGCTCGTTTTAACTCTCTGTTGTCCCCATATTATTCTACCTATGTAAGAAGCAGACAGACTGGCTGGTTTCTGCACCACTGGGTGGTAAACTGAAGTGAATCATGGCCACCTTAAGCTAGCCATGAGCAAACTGTGCAGAGGCACACTTATATTTCTGTGCTCTGAAGAATGTTGAATTATGAATCGACATAACATCACTCTGGACACTCCCATAAGTGCTCCGTTCCCATCGTCAACAGCAAACGTAGAGTTCAAATTCCGATGGCACCAGTAGACGTCTGGTTGTGTATCTGTCTCATCATTTCCCTGAGTGTTGAGCGTCTGCCACATCCCCTGGTCGTGCTCTTAAGAGAATGGTGAAAACGGGGAGTAACTAGAGGATTTGGCAGATAGGAAAGGGAAAACAGTCATTCAGTCAGACTATTACTGAAATCATCGAAGTCAGAGCTCTTCACTAGACGCTGAAGATGAGATTGGAGCACGTATGTGAATGCCTCAAGTGCTTTAATGTCGGTTTTTGAAACTCAGCTCAACTGTGTCTATGTATCTTATATCTGCTTGTAAAGCAAAAAGAGTGTTCTTTTTTTAGCATTCACCGGTTGCAAACTCGAGTGGAAAATTCTGGTTGCTCATCCACTTCTGGACTTTGGTTTTGTTCCAGAATATCAGTTCTGCGTGCACATATATTTTACATATCTGGCTTATTTATATGCGGAATGCTGGTCTTTGATTCTCAGAAAGATGCACTTTGACATTGGAGGAAGCGCCTCTGATTGGTTGCTTTCTACCACATGCCTGTTGGGTGTGGGGGTGGAAGGCGGGGTGGTTCTAACTCCCCCTCCCCCAGTAAAAATAAAGTCAGTAAAGGGCCCATTTCAGGCCTTAACCACGTCAATCATTTGGTGCTATACGCCCATTGTTATAGACCAGTCGCAGTCAACAGTGGTTTTTAACCAAACCACACCGGCTGCGTTAATTTCTCAGGACATTTCGTGGTACCCATTGTAGGCCTGTTGCAAGCGTACCGTTCCCCCTCCTCCCCCTCTTCCACTTTCTGAACTGCTAACTGAAAGCTAACCATCCTCAGATACCAAATTCAACCACAAGAAAGGTTACAGTTGGGACACCAGTAACGGTTTTACCATTCTGGTAAAACCTGCAGTCTAGTGTGGGTAAAGGTGAAACCTGCAGTCTAGTGTGCGTAAAGGTGAAACCTGCAGTCTATTGTGAGTAAAGATGAAACCTGCAGTCTAGTGTGGATAAATGTGAAACCTGCAGTCTAGTATGGGTAAAGGTGAAACTTGCAGTCTAGTGTGGGTAAAGGTGAAACCTGCAGTCTAGTGTGGGTAAAGGTGAAACCTGCAGTCCAGTGTTGGTAAAGGTGAAACCTGCAGTCCAGTGTTGGTAAAAGTGTAACCTTCAGTCTAGTGTGGGTAAAGGTGAAACCTGCAGTCTAGTGTGGCTAAAGGTGAAACCTGCAGTATAGTGTGCGTAAAGGTAAAACCTGCAGTCTAGTGTGGGTAAAGGTGAAACCTGCAGTCTAGTGTGGGTAAAGGTGAAACCTGCAGTCTAGTGTGGGTAAAGGTGAAACCTGCAGTCTAGTGTGGGTTAAAGGTGAAACCTGCAGTCTAGTGTGGGTAAAGGTGAAACCTGCAGTCTAGTGTGGGTAAAGGTGAAACCTGCAGTCTAGTGTGCGTAAAGGTGAAACCTGCAGTCTAGTGTGGGTAATGGTGAAACCTGCAGTCTAGTGTGGGTAAAGGTGAAACCTGCAGTCTAGTGTGGACAAAGGAGTTTAAAATTGGGCTTGTTAAACCTGGAAACCACTTATAAACATGTCATCACTGAAAAGATGCGAATCTCAGATATTCGGGCCA
>CAJHNH020001101.1:535000-564202 GCA_905116865.2 Candidula unifasciata
ATGTATGTATGTATGTATGTATGTATGTATGTATGTATGTATGTATGTATGTATGTATGTATGTATGTATGTATGTATGTATGTATGTATGTATGTATGTATGTATGTATGTATGTATGTATGTATGTATGTATGTATGTATGTATGTATGTATGTATGTATGTATGTATGTAGCTGACTGATTACTGAATACTGTTTTAAGCGTCAACACTATGGCACACCGGGGATACCCATAAATGCTCCATCCGCTACAGCAAATGTCTTCAGTTGTAGTTGCTAATTGTTTTCCTAGCACACGGATTATACACACGTTGATCTCTTCCTCTCATACTCCCGTCCTTGCCGGATTCACTCCTATCTCCGTTCTTACGCGTGTTATTTCATCTATTCACCTGTCTTCTGTTAACATTCGTTCATATATATTCCTTGTTCAGTACGAGTTTTTCCGAAGCTGTTGCTTTTGTAGTCAGAAAATCCGCTCTTTCATTTCCTCGTACTTCTGCATACATCGTACCGTATATCTAAGTGATTCTCTGCAATGCCGACTGAGAATCAGAGACCATAATTCATCTGCGAACTTCGTCTATTGCTATCCAAATCAGAGCTGCAGTGATTGCCTTCACCACCATCTTCATGCTTAAAATGAGGATGGAGGTGGCGAAAACGAAAAGAGAATCACTCAACAGACACTGGAATGGGAAACAAATGGGCTGTAAAAATTTTAAGACGAACTCACGAGAGAGGTCAGATGTGATTGTGTGGATTTCATCCAAGATAATGAAATACTTGCATATGATAAAAGTGAATGGAAGAATAAACAGCGGCCCATGTGAAATATACAGACTCATGATGATGATGATGCCATGCAAACCGATCTGATAAGAAAGTGATGGTTTTATGTCGTTGTGAACAATATCCGCCCACTTTTATTGGCATGGCACGTGATGATGAGACCTTAACGTTGTAAATTTGAACTTTCTTTTGTTCTGATGCTGTTGTATAAGTCAATCGGTGTTAAGTATCTCCTTGCTATTTCTTGGTTACTGTGCGTACTGCTGGTTCACTGGTTTGAGTGTTCATCCAATGTGGTCCAGGTAATAGAGTGGAGGTAATACAAATCGTCTTTTCTTTACCTTTTAGGTACCAAACAACGGACCTTGAGTTTATGAAATGTTTGTTTGTTTGTTTTAGTATCCAGAAGCCATGAGTTTGTTAACCCTTAGGCTCAGTATTATGAATATCGCAACCTTTCGGCCTTGATTCCATTGTAAATACCGTAAATCTGTGAGAAATGTGGCTTTTCTGACCACCCAAGGGAGTGAACCCGGACCACAAGGAGTTCGTCACCCGCTCACCGCGCAATCCGGTTTAGCCAACTACGCTAGAGAGCCGGGCGAGTTTATTAAATTACCCATAAGTAACATACTTTAGTTAGCTCTTTGTGTTTGTGCAATTTGGCACTCATACTCTTAATAACGGTGTCAACTAGTATATAAGTGCACTGGCTCGTTGGCATCTTGCTATTATTTCCCATTCCATTCTTCCGTCCATCGAGAATATAATTCTAAGATATATAAATTATTTTACTTGCTTCAAGTACTATTCAGCCAGATGAATCCAGAACATGTTCTTCAAATGTATGTTCACGAGTCATTCAATGTTTTGTTTTTAATATTCTGCTGTTAGTTTCTTCTATTCGCCTTGGCGACTGATATGACTAATATATTTCAGCTTCGGAGACAAGATACTGTTTATTAGCCAATCTTCCTTGATATTTTGATTTCTTAAAATGTGGGCATTTTCTCTCTTCTTTGTCCATGGTATCCTGAGAATCTTTCTATACCATTTTAGCTCAAAACCCTAAATTATTTAACTTAAGTACTGGGAGAAAGTCCACGATTCACATCGGTATGTTGCTACTGGGACGATGCATGCTCTCACAATTGTAACCTTGATTTTCTTGCTGGGGAAGAACCATATACTTTTAAAGCTGTGTAATATTTACATTTATTTGGCCACTCTTCTATTGATATCAAACAATCGCCATTGCTATTTATTGTAGAGCCTGGGTATTCAAAGTTTAGGGAGCGAATAACTATAAATCATGTCCTTAATAACTTTTCATGGCAGATTATCTAAACACCGACATTATACGCAATCTGAGCATTGAGGATAATTAGCTCATAAACAGCATCCGGTCCTGAAAGAAAAGGTATTTTGGCGATGGTGAACGTCATGATGGCGTGGAGGAAACGGTGATTAAGAGTACAATTGCCAGAAAAACGAGGCAGAGGCAAACCTTTGCGAAGATGGATACTTGACACTGAAGATCCATTGTCTGTGAAAGGCTGGAGAATTGGCTAGGGAAAGAGAAAGTTTGTAGGCGTGTGTGCCGTGACGAGAGAGATGTTCTGTGAAAACCTGCTGTGTAATGATGAAGATGTTATCATCAGTGCCCGACAATGACATCAAGGTGCTAGTTCTTGTTATAGCCGTTAAAGGTATCGTAATCACAACTTATTAGGAGTTTCATGGGGGAATCTGGTATTTGTCAGTTGAAATTAACGTCGCTGAATCTCGAACCTTTTGGAAACAGTGTGCAGTTGAACATAGGGGAATATTCGTTTCTCATTCACAGAATCACAGTCATGCATTTTCTAAGGAAACTTGTTGTGTTATCTTTGCTTTCCGCTGCCATGGTTGTGGCCATTGTAAGTGTAAATTATATTGCCGGTAAGTTTCTTTGTGCGAAACAGTTGTTACTAGTTTTTATTGTTTTACAGAAAGATCCATGGAAAGAAAGTCAGCAAAAATTTATGATCTTTCTGACGCAGCAATTGTCTGCAAGTGTTCGACTTCACATATAGCGGAAAATCTTTCTGATCATTCTGACACAACACTTGCCTGCAAGTCTTCGACTTCATATTATAGCCAAAAATATTTCTGACACAGCACTTGTCGGCAAGTGTGCCCAGCCTAAGATGGGTAGCAGGAAATGTTTAGGTGAATAATGAGGGTGGGCTTTGTGATCTTAACAGTTCTTTACATCGAACGATGTTATGTTTACTGGTCCGACAATTAAGTATTGCGACTGATTTTATTACGGCCAAGACAAAAGTGCCTTCTGTGAAGCAAAGCATATATCCAAAGAGGCAACCTTCGTCTATGATCTGGCAACTTTACATCGCCGCTTGATATGCACACTACAAACAAGCCACTATTTGTTTGACCTAGTTAAATGTGAATTGTTACGAAATCAGCATGGAGCAAAAAGCTAACATGAAATTCTTTCTAAAAATCAGAAAAAGCGCCATTGAGACAGTTGAATTGATGCGACAAGTTTGTGGGAATAATCGTTTATCTGGTGCACAGATTTTCAGGTGGTATTCACTATTCAAAACTGGTGTAGAAATGATTACTAATGCAACTAGCCATGGGCGTCCAATTACTGCTTGTAAAGATGAACTCATTGCAAAAGTGACAGAACGGATACATGAAGATAGTTGTTTTACTGTCAGGATAATGGAAGTTGAAGCTAGTGTTAATAGAGAGATCCTTTGTAAAATTTTAGTGCAAGATTTTGGCAAGAAAAATGTTGCTTGCAGGTTTGTGCCACATTCCTTGTCTGATGAACAAAAACATCAGCGGGTTGAGTACTCACGAGACATCATCAAAACAGGAATTTTTGGCCCCAAAACAAGTTTGTTTTCTTAAACATAACTCTATTCCCCAGATTTGTCTTCCTGTGATTATTTTCTATTCCCAAAATTACAATGACCATTGAAAAAACGCTTCGTTGGCGATATTGATGACATCCAAGGGGCTGTAACATTGACTTTAAAGGTCACAGCAACAGAAGAACTACAGAGGTCGTTCCAGTGTTTGTTGGATCGTGCCACTTGCTGTATCAATGCACAAGGTGCTTACTTTCAATAAAATACAGTTACATCTTCAACTGTTGATTATTTCAATTTTTATTGAATTAGTTTAATTAGTTAATTGTCGGACCTTGTATAAATAATGTAAGGTGAACTTTTGCTCAGTTATATGTGTACTTGTATTTTACTTTCTATGTCATCTAAATAGAGAAATTAAATTAGTCAATTTTTCCTGACATTCTATGAGAAATAATGGGCCAAACATCTTGCTAGCAACTGGCAAGATTGATGGCAAACCAACAAGAGGAAGCAAACAAATCAATATATCTGGTTAGCTTGGCCATCTGGACAAGATGAGATAAAAACACTGACCTGATCTGTGATTATTGTGATCATGTAAAAGGACGAAACGTGATAGTCTAGGCTTATCGACACAGTCCACAATTTTTTTTGTGTGTGCTGTTGAACGTCCAAGTCATAGCTTGCGCTGTGTTTAATTATAATTATTTATATCATTGAAATTAGCATAGTATATACACGAATTGCCTCCACCTGCTGAAAAACATCATATGGTTTTACTATAGTTAAAAATGTTTGCTTCAGAATGGCACATCTTTTCCGCAGCTAACTCCATCCTGATGAATCATATGGTAAGTCCCACTTTACGTTTCAGTTGCATCTCTGGGTCTATTTGACTAAACTGGGAAAGACCAACGACCTTACTGGGTGACACAGATTATCCCCCACTCTTCAGTAAAATAATAAACCATTGCCAGTGGAGAACAGTCTATAGCGATTCTTTGGACTCTTCAAAATTCACAGAGAATGGAGAATGAGAAGGAACACCTGATCATATGTTTAAATCACCACCAAGAGAGCTGCAAGACTGTTTGTTCATACAGGGAGAATGACAGATAACAGAGAGATAAAAACTAATATACAAAAGCGTCGAATAGAAGAGCACAAGACGGACAATGATTATCACGGGCAGATAATATACAAACATAACTAAATGCATGTGGCGTCACCAACTGGAAATAGTAAGCCAGTCAGAGAAAGGAAGTGTGTGAAATCTGCAGCAATGAATCTGGCTCGGTATGCTGACGAGGGAGAATGAAAAGATGTAAAATCGAACGAAAAGTATATCCGCGAGCTTCACAATATAACAAACACAATAAAACATTGCGGCTATGGAGCCTTTTTCAGCACATACATAGATTAGACAGTACTACACAAATGCACACTTCGTACCTTGTGGCAGCCAGGTCGAAGTCAAGACAATTGTCTGGCGAGGCACGTGGGGCCGGGAAAATCAATATCCGGGGACATGCCAGGAGCAGTCACTCGAGGATGAGAGGAAACTGTGTAGGCAGTACAGCCCTCTAGGAGATAGATAAAGCTGTGTTTGCAGTTTAGTCCACTAGGTGCCAAAGTTCCCAAGGTGTGCATAAAGCGAGGGAGAGGAGAACCACTGCTACTGTACGCTACAGCACAAACTGTGCGATCAACTACTACCTGGCATCCGACATGTATGTAAAGTTGGGCCTGCATGCTGGCTAGTGAAAATAGGAAAAAGTTGTGTAGTTATTGATAAGTTGGGAAGGTCTCGAAATATCTTGTCATTGCAGGCAGTCCCTTCTTTAATTTGGAGATGACGCTTGATTTTACAGTGTGGTAAACACGGTTTTGGATTTTTACATTTATCTGTGTCCTCTGTCTACTTTTTTCCTTACAGTCTATGTCTGTCAATCAATGCATGCCTATTTGTTTTGACTATTTCTCATAATCATGACATTAATTTAAGTTAGATACAAGGAGCCCACTTTTATTTACATTATTTAAAGGTTAAGACCACTAAAACAGAATCTTCTTGACGTTGAAGATCTTTGTTACATCTGCTTCTGCTTCATCTCTTCACTTTATCGGAGCAATGGCCACGAACCAATTCCCACCACTCTATTCCTTGTTATGGCATGCAGCTCACCATATCACCCCACACCCAATCCTTTTTACGCCTCTGTCTTATTCCCTTCTCTGTGTGGGTTCCTTTTGTTCTGTATTTATTCTTTACGGAGGGCACCACCAGTACAGTAACATTCTAATTATATTCTTGTCGGGTTTCCTCAATGTGTCAACGTCTCAATCTAATGCTTTTTCATCACTTCCCTGTTTAAAGAAATGTGTTAAGTTCTTTCAAAGCTCTTTGTTAGTTTATTATATCATACCATTTAATTCCTTACATTCACATGATAATTAAAAAAAACCCCATAAATAAATAGATAATAATTAGAAATGGTTGTATTTTATTTGTAATTCTGTGTTTGTTGCTTATTTGTTATGAACACGGTTTGTAATTCCACGATACCCTGTTTCGATTAAATCTGCGGAAGAGTTTGTTAGCAGATCGCATTGCTTTTATTTCGACAACTGTGCCGCGAGCAGACATTTCACGAGCTAAAGCAAAAACTTTTTTAACGTTTAATTTGCCTAGTAAAACAATGGACTAGGTTCGCCAACGTTTTCTATAGCAGAGTTTTTTCGCCTATTTATCCAGGGGATATTGTTTCGCGTCCCACGTGACAGCTAGCCCAACACAGAAACAAAACAAATGTTTGTAACACGATAGAATAAACAAATGAAAAGCTTTAAAAGAACTAAACAAATTATTTGTTAAATCCTTTGACACAAAACTACAATTGTCAACTATAGAGACATCCGCTGAACTTAGAGATTAGGTAAACTTATTAACGTTCTTTGAGAATAGTTTCTGATAGATGTGGCGCTGCAGTATGTCCCATTCAATTTCTCTGTTTCGTTCAATTATTTCGTTCTTTAAAATAAAAACAAAATTGCGTCCCACAAAGGGATGACTGGATAATAAAAAGCAAGTTGGTAGGTAGGTAGTTCTACCCCCAGCAGGACACCACAATGTTTAAATGGTCGAAGAAGTCTCTTTGTACAAATAAAACTTGAAAAAAAAAAAAAAAAAAAAGCCGTAACAATTTGACTCTTCCATAACTCAGAAATTTATATTTTTCTGAGTCGTATATGAACTCAGAGATATTATGTATGACCACAAAAGTTGCACCAATCGATCAGCTTTTTCTTTTCATGACAATCTAGTGAGCATTGTCGTATATCTTCCACGAAGCAATTATTAATCCATGGGTTGTCTTTACGATGGTTCACATTTTCGGGGAAATAATTATCAATGTTTTTAGCTCCCCGTGTGGGTTCTGGGGTCCTATTATAAGGAAAACTAGAAAAGACCCACAACCTCCACCAAAAGCATGACATAAGAATCGACTAACTGGGAGCTTCCTTCAAAGTTGGAGTCCATCTGCCTGAGATGCAGATAACCAGCAGTCTGCATACAAATCAGATCTGTAAAACGGATGCACACGCAACACCCAGGTCCTGGAACAGTTCAGAAGTGGATGAACAACCAAAATTTTCCCCTAGAGATTACAGCTGGGGATCGCGAAGAAGAAGAAGAAGTAGAATGTTTTCAGCTAACCCCTGTAAATGCTGAAGTTTTATGTTGGATAGATATAAGGTTCTGTTTCTAGCTCTTCTGGCTGCCTCAACCATAGGCACATCGTGCTGTTGTAGAGTTTCTCTGATGTTATCCTTCCATCTTGTTCTTGGTCTACCCCGTGCTCTACGTCCTTCTTCTCTTTCCATGTATGCTTTGTATGGTATGGTGTCACAAGGCATTCTCTCTAAGTGGGCAAACCATTTCACTTGCTGTCTTTGTATGTAATCCAGAATTGGTTCTGTGCCGACTTGTTCTCTTATGATCTCATTCCTGATCTTATCTCTTATGGTCACTCCTACAGCCCTTCTCAGACATCTCATTTCCGTGGTTACTAATTTTCTTTTATGGTTTGTTGTGAGTGACCATGTCTGGCACTGGTAGCACAGAGTTGGAATAAATATGCTTTGAATAAGATGTCTCTTTGTGCTGATTGGGATTGTCTTATGCTGTAAGAGGGGGGGGGGGGGGGGGGGGAGGGCTAGCTGTCCCAATACTTGATTAATTCATGTTTAATTAGGAATGTCTCTTGTACGCGATTATTTCACAAAGCCAACAGTTTAATTTTTTTAACCAACCAATTTTTAACTTCTTCTTTTTCTTTACTCTACCCCTGGAATATCTTGCAGCGTCAGGTTAGGAAGAGGTATATGGAACGGGTTCTCCTAATTACCTTTAACTTTTAAGTGTAAAAATTATTTGTACGAGTGCCCTGAAGAGAATTGTTTAGCCATTCATTTCTCATTCAAAAAATGTCCTATGAGGTCATATTTTTGCTCTAGCAACTGCCTTTACTTCCTCCCTGGATTCAAAAAGACGTGGAAGAATTCGTCCTGTCGGTGACCACTTCACTTCTGCATGCAGGAGATGTTGGTGATGTGAGTGTATACTCTTGCAGTGTGTCGTAACTAACCCTGAATTCAAAGCTCAACACCAATTTTCATGCATCGTCTTCTTCTTTTCTCTACTCCCGGAATGCATCGGTCGTCTGGGTGGGAAGAGATCTCTGAAGCATGTCCTTTTGTTTACTTCGTATAAAGTATTTTTCAGTGTCACTTATATATCTGCGGCGCATATTCTGCGTGTTCGACCTCTGCGTGTATTTTATTGTGTCAATTGTTCGGTGGGAAGCCCTTTCGCTGAAAGCTCCTCCAGGTGAGTGACATGATGAATGGACAATGTTCTCCATTGCCCCTCTTTATTATTACACGACGAAAGAACACTGCCTCTTTCTTATTTGTGTTTTCTACATTTTAATTTTAATTAGCTGTGCTTTTTTAATATCCTAAACCAAAACAGGGTAAATCCACAGGTCACGGGATATTCTAATATTTCAGAGGGTGGTAGATAGGCTGCATGCAATCGTGGGACCTAGGCTGGAATCTTTCGTTGGACGAAGGTGGGTTGGGTTTAGGGCCAGTTCTAGGTGTTTTGGAGTCGATAAAAGCACCAGAAAGCCGGGAAACCCAGTCTTACTACCCTCTAAAGTGTTGGACTGTCCTGTGACGTCATCTGGGGGGGGGGGGGGAGATATAATAATAAAGAAAACAATTAGCCGTTTACATGCAAAACGAATTAATATTTTAATTGTTTTAGCTTACATGGAGGTGGGGTCTCTCCAACCCACGGGAGATCACAATTGTTACCTTGTATGTCAACATTGGTGCATTTCCCAAAGGCAAGAACAAGATCTTCACAGCGGAGACGTACAAGACTTGGATGGGCTCATGGGCCATGTTGACAAACAGGGTCATTGGGTTCTTTGATGATGATCAGATCATGGAATATTTCAGGTAGGCAGGTCGGAGAACAGCACTTTTCGCTACTTTGATGTTTTCTTGTTGTCTTTGCTGTTGCATTTTGTTTTGATATTTATTACTGATGTTGCTGAGTTGCTGTTTTTGCCCTTTTTCTACTTCTTTTTCATCATCATCATCATCTTAGTCTTCTTCTTCATCTTATCAAAACTTTCATTTTTGCTTCCGTATTTCCTCTTCTCTTCCTTTTTTATAGGTCTTTGCGTTATTTCTTCTCCAGTCTTTCTCTCTTTTCCTGTATAGCTACATTGATGAGGTACGGTTTTATCTATGGACCAGTTGTCTATAGATTGTCAGCTAAACTCTAGCTTCGTTGACATTTAACCTCCTTTTAGAAGGTTACTGCTTTTAATACGCGTCTAAAGACTTCAACTAACTAGTCTTTCAAAAAAGTTACACAAACTACAAATTCTGCAGTATATTCTGTTCACTGTTTGCTTCTTGACAGCTGAAAGATGATCATTTTTATTCATTACATATCCCCACGTGGGTTCCGGGCCCTATTATAGAAAAAGCAAGAATAGACCCACTACCTATCTAAAAGCATGTCGTAAGAGTCGACTAATTTGGAGCTTTCTTCGAAGTGGCAGTGCATCTGCATGAGAGGTAAGGAAACAGCAGTTTGCATACAAATGAGTCAGAACTGTAAAACTGATGCACACACAACACTCAAGTTCTGGAACGGGACTGCAGTCCAGAAGTGGATGTGAAAACCAGAACTTTCCCTTAGAGTTTTCAGTTTGTGAACGCGAAGAAGTAGAATTCTTTACATAGTATACTGCACATTTGTCATTATAATGCAGTCTACAAGATTAATCCTAAACCAGAAGAAGAATGAGAAGGAGAAAGAGGAGGAGGAGGAGGAGGAGGAAGAAGAAGAAGAAGAAGAAGAAGAAGAAGAAGAAGAAGAAGAAGAAGAAGAAGAAGAAGAAGAAGAAGAAGAAGAAGAAGAAAAAGAAGAAGAAGAAGAAGAAGAAGAAGAAAAGAAAAAGGAGATGAAAAATAGGAAGAAGAAGAAGAAAATGAAAAAGAAGAAGAAGAAGAAGAAATTACAGTCGATTTATTTCAATAGAGTTCTGTGAATAGTTACGAGTATTGCTTCCTCTCCCCCACCGCTCTCCCCCTCCCCTCTCCCCTTGTTCTTTCAGGCAATTTTCCTTGGTTTTTTTATTTTTATGGCTACTGGTATTTATGGAAAGGGATAACCAACCCGCAAGTCCTACCCTGCCTTTTACGACAGGCCTTGTGCAGAATATCTCTGGAAATTGATGAACGATTTTGGATCCCATAGAAAGACACGACATATTGCGATATTGATTAGTGAAAACTCATGAAGAGATCTACGATAGGATTCTTATTGTCACCTCTATTATTATTATTATTATTATTATTATTATTATTATTATTATTATGTTTTTAGTGGCGAACGATTGGATTACGAAGACAGAACAGTTACCACCAGGAATGGGCTTCAGCGGACCCCTACAGAACAGCCTGGATTTCTTTCCCATCGCACTCATGAAATAAGATGCAAGATATAAATTAATCATACATGATGAGTGATCACAACAATTAGTTCTAACAATCCATAGCGGAAAGACAAAGTAATGAAAATAAACCCCATACTAATTGTGGAGGACACAAGAAAAGACATACTACTCCCTTTAAGCATGTCGCAAAGAAACCTAATTATTGATATTTACTTGGAAGTCAGAATTCATCTACCTGATAAGAACCAGTAGTCTGCATACACACAAGCTAGATCTATATATCATGTGTGCCCGCACGCAACACTCAAGTTGTGAATCAAGACCAAATCTAAAAGTGGACTTTTTGCCTGAGTTTACAGCCAGTGAACTGCAAGAAGAAGAAGAAGAAGATGAAAAAAAGTATAATCCAGACATACTATATTCCAATTTCTCTCGGAGATATCACACTCCTATATTTGAAGCCATGCACCCATTTAGGCGTAATGTTTATTAAGACTGATAATGTGTGTACGAAACCACAGGCAGAAGGGAATTACAATTTAAAAGATTAGCAGGATATAAAGTGAGGTGAATGCGATTACTGAGGATATGACGACTTAACGTAAGTTGGCTGAGGATCTTTGCTCCATTGAGGAATGTATAGCAGAACAATAAGAGAAAGCCCGTATTGAGTTTGTATAATATACACTAAACTATTTCAGTTGAAGTGTGAGTAAATTTAATTATAATTTTATATCCCCCACTCCCTCCCCCCACCTTTTAAACAGAAAAATCCGGTCTTTGCAGCCAAAAGACAGGACATTTCTAACAAAGGTCAACAGAAGCGAACTGTCATCATTTAAACACTTGGAAAGAGTTCGGCAGCTATTCAGTGACCCCTCCTATCCTAAACACAACCCCAACACAGTCATCCCTGAATACGCATGTGCGATGAGCGCAAAATATGACGCACTAGACAAGGCGATGGCTACAGGTAAAGTTTAATTAAATTGAATTTAAATGTCATTCTCTGTTTATCTTACACTTAAATGTTATGTCACCACTGTGAATTATACCACAGACTATGGGATCTGCATTTTTCTTTTTCGTTTAGTCTATAGCTTGTTATACCTTGCAGGAGTAAATGGTAATGAAAAAGCTGTCCAGCTAGCAAGTAGTGTACCAATGCAAATAGGAGGTAGCATGGAGAGAGCTGATATCATCTGGTGCTGCGTGGTCTTAAAGCATGGTGTCCGCCTCGAGTGCTAGAGTTTCTGGGTTTAATTCCTGTTAAGGACTGGGATATCTTCAAGTAGACTTGGACCTCTAGTAATTCCCCCTAGTCTCTGGGTTGTGGTATCGGACGCCGGTGTGCATTGTTGTGAAAGTGAAAAATCCCCTGGCAGTTGGAAATCGAACTGAGTAGCTTAACGGCGATGCCCGGGCAAAATCTAGAATTAAAAATCTACCCAAAGCATTTCAGGATCCTTGCCAGTGCTACAGAACCTGAGCAGTGTGCTAAGTTTCTTTGGACTCAGACTTGAGTTCTTCAAGACGTTGGTTTTCTAAATTGTCTTTCTGTCTTTCTATCACCATTCTCTCTGTCTTCGTAGTGTTTATTCTCTTTTATATTCCTCCCCTTTGTCATTAATGCGATTTAGGTGGTGTGTAGGCATATTGTACTTTCTGCTATGAGTACCTGTTTGTCGGCGAACAGTAATTCTGTAATATCTTCTTTATGATTAAATATCGTTTCCATACATATAGTATTCATGTTATGAAAATAAGTGGCGATAGCACAGCCCTGACGCAAACCAGAGTTCAATATAGAAGATCTTGACAACCCTGCCTTTGATCTTATGCAGCATTTACTATGTGTGTTTAGGTTTTTGCAAATAATAATAAGATGATTTCCTTTTTTCCCCATACATTCCCACAACATATTCTTCTCGACTCCGTCGAAGGCTTGTATCCGGTCTATGAATGTCAACAAACAGGTCTTATCGTTTTTTATTGCTCTCTTTGATATTTGTCTCAGTGTATAAATGGTATCTGTGTAACTTCTATTTCGTCGAAAGCCCATCTGTGCTTCTGAGAGTTGATACTCTATCTTTGGTCTTAGCCTTCTTTCGATGATCTTAAAAATACATTTTCCCAGTGAGACTGAGAACGATATTACTCTGTAATTAGTACAGACCCTCTTACTGCGTTTGATCTTTTACTCTCGGGACGATGAGAACAGTTTGCAAATCTGATGGTGTTTCTTGATTTTTCCCATGCCACCTGGAATATTCACTTCAACAATGTTGCTCCTGCTGCTCCTGCTGCCTTGATGGCCTCAGCAGGTAGATCATCACTGCCTGTCGCCTTTAGTCAAGGGACGGTATGAGTGACACATTCTACCTTATCTAATAATATACCTGGTTCTATCTAGTTCCTCTGTCGCTAGTTCCGAGTCGCTTTTATGTTCTTCATTGCTTTCATCTGTTTTATTGCATCTGAGTAATTATTCAAAGTAATAACTCCATCTTGATAACATTATGATAGGTTTTATTAATTGTTGAAATTTATAATTTCTGCTAGGTATTCTTCGTTCCTGTTTCTAATGCCTTTGAGTTTTGTGTAATCGTTTTTCACTGCTGTTTTTTCTTCTTCCGTCGGCTTACTTTTAAACCTATCCCACAAATCTCTTTTTGCTTGCTTGATAGTTTTAATTACTTCTCTTCCAATTATCCTGTATGTTATGTAATCCCCTTCAGTTCTGCTCCTTAGCCAAATCCCATAGGTTTTCTTTTTATTGCTCACAATGCTTCTTTTTTTTTTTTCCAGACCACCATGCTTACACCCAATGTTGCCTTTCCTTTTAGTTCCATATATTTCTTGTGCTGTTTTTATATTGGGGTCCTGGAAATTCACCATCCTGCATCTACCTCAAGCGTTTTTTTTTTTTTTTAAATGGAAGCTGTACACAATTTTTGCGTAATTTTTGCTGAAATGTTCGCTTATTTTTCTCACACTCTAGTTTTTTTCCATTTAATGATGTCACTTTTTTTTTCCATTTTTTTTACCTATTCGATAACTTATCTTGACTTTTCTGTCAGGTATCACCATCAAATGATCTGAATCCTTTCTCAAGTTTGGTACAAATTTCGAATCTGTAACCTAATGTAAGTCTATTTTTCTAGACAAGATGTAATCAGTCTGATTCTTAGTATCTGGATAATATTATTTGTACCATGTAAAAACTTGTGAAGCTCTATGTTGAAAGAAGGTGTTGGTAATAACAAGGTCAGGTGCTTTAATAACATCATACCCCATACAGGAAAAATCCACAGATCACGGGACAGTCTAAAATTTCAAGGGCTGGTAGATAGGCTTCATGCAGTGGTGGGACCTAGGCTGCATGCAGTTGTTAGACTTAGGCTGCACTCTCTCATGGGACGTGGGTATGTTGAGGTTAGGGCAAGTTCTAGATATTTTGGGCTCGTTAAAAGCACCAGAAACCTGGGAAACCCAGTCTTACCCCCCTCTAAAATATTGGACTGTCCTGTGACGTCATCTGGGGGTAGGAAATTAATAAAGAACTCAAGGTCATGTTGTGCTCATATATTTAACTGTTTGTCGCCATTTTCATTTTTAATGCTGTTGTCTCCATAATTGCCTAAGTCTCCTATTTTCATCTTAGATAAAAATCAGCCATAGGGTATTTCCCAGATATAGTGTATAATGGAAATATTTGTCGTCTTTTTTTTCCCTTCCAAAGGTCTAATACAGAGCAAGTATGTGGCATGGATGGATATTGGGCTGTTTAGGTAAGTGGAGATAATATTCTCTATTTTCCAGTCATTTGTTGTCCTGGCATGTTTTGCTCAGGTGCATAGTACATTCATCAAATAATGTAAATAAAAGAATTCTTCCAACTGAAGCACAAAATCGACTATGTTCAAAAGTTTCACTAGGGTAAACGCAAGTTGACTACCATGTCCTTTTGTCGGCATAATTCTGGATTAAACCGGTATATTGTTGTTGCTTCTATAAATCCCAGTAATCTCGGTTTGCTGAGATGTAGAGAATTCTAAATGCATCGTTCTTATTCACATTGTGCACATAATTAAAAATATATTGCGCAATGGCTAAGGAGTAATTCTTGCAACCAGTCACCCCATTCGTTGTTGTTTTTAGTAATTTGCATTGCTTTTACAACACATAGTGAAGGGTTTTCCGCAACCGGTTTCTCCAGTCGTTCAGTTCTGCCTACATATTCAACATTACAGGTGCATTTAAATTGATGCATTTAAGATTTATGAAGGTAAATTCAACAAAGTCGCATACGCTCCGTCAATGCTAGACTGTGCGAGGGACTGGTTACTTGTGGTTGACCTGCCTGGTCATGAAAAGTACCCCGAGTTAATCCGGAAGACTGGCCTGCGACCCAACCTAGTCCTACACTCTTTTGAGAAACGTCAGCTCATCCTGATTGAGCTGACCGTGCCGTATGAGTCGCGAATGGACGAAAGCCATATGTACAAGCTGAGGAGAGACGAAGCGTACACAATAAGAATCTTCGCCGTCAAGGTAGGCGCAAGAGGTATCGTTTCCACTTCAATGTACAATGTGATTAAACAACTTTGCTGACGAGGAAATGAACGCAAACGACCACCAAAACAACTGGGCGAGGTTGCTGTCAGGGCCTCGAGCTGGCTCTGGACACAACGAAACGTCGTGGGTGACTGGCCTCGGTGAGCTGGTCCGTGTGTCTAGTGGAAAAGAATGTCTTATCCCTTAAAGTCCATCGTGTCCGAATTGTCTGGCAGTGTCCCTCTGCAATCTGCCAACAAAGTCTAACATGTGTACGATAAACCAACCGTAATCTTGCCACTTGGTCGTCCAGGTATGCAGGCTGCTTTAATTATGCTACCGCAGCGACTATGTAAACACAGTATCTCACAGTACCGTTTGCAAAAGTCACAAATTTCGTCTTGTCCCTGTCCGAGAACATCCGGTAATACGTGCAGCAGGAGGAAATCAACCCTGAGCCTCATGAACTCAGGTGGGTCCACTCTCTGAAAATGTCTAGGAGCTCGTGGGCAGAAATATTTGTCGACGAGAGGTTACTTCTACTGATGATTGGTAGACTCCTGCTGTACATGCTCCCCTGTGGAGTTTCTTCTTACTTATTGGTAAATACAATTTGATTTGGAGTACGTCGAACTGGTTCTTTCACTGGTAGCGTGAAAATTACAAAAGATCTGACAACAGGCATGACTGCTTGCTTAGAATGTCTGACTGACTGCTGGTTTGAGCTGGTCTTAAAAATGTCGCCTAAAGTCATCTCCCCGAAAGGTTAGATGGACATAAACTTTTTTTTTTAAATTTGGCACTCCCATTTCTGTGGCAATCAGTTTGGGGACCTGGCAATAGCGCTTAATAATCTTTGTTTCTCTGTTTTTGCTCTGCTAGGTATGTAATAAAGGAATCAAAAAGTTTACAGTTGACAAATTCACATTATCTGGGTGCGTGAACTAGGAGTTATTGTTGTTAACATTAACGTTACTTGACGCAATAGCTCGACAATCGCAATCATCTTGTCAGCAGTCAGCAACAGATTTAGTCGAATATGTGTTCAGTTTCTTTTTTCTTTTTTGTGTGTGGACCACCAAAAGAAAAAAAAAATCGTTAAAACGTAGCCAGTACAAGTAATGTCAAGATTAAAACTTCCAAGCATTGAGATGGGAGTCACGCATGAGGAAGCAGACATGCATAGATCTACACACTCACACACACACACACACACACACACACACATAAACACTCACACATACTTAAAAAAACGCACACAAACACTCACAAAAAACACACACACACACACACACACACACAAACACTCACACACACACATAAAAAAAACACACACAAACACTCATACACATAAAAAAAACACGCACACATTAAAAAAAAACACACACACAAACACTTACACACACACACACACAACAAAAAATCTTAGAAATAAACCGTTGTGCATTGAAGAAATCTTAGAAATAAACCGTTGTGCATTGAAGAAATCTTAGAAATAAACCGTTGTGCATTGAAGAAATCTTAGAAATAAACCGTTGTGCATTGAAGAAATCTTAGAAATAAACCGTTGTGCATTAAAGAAATCTTAGTAATAAACCGTTGTGCATTGAAGAAATCTTAGAAATAAACCGTTGTGCATTGAAGAAATCTTAGAAATAAACCGTTGTGCATTGAAGAAATCTTAGAAATAAACCGTTGTGCATTGAAGAAATCTTAGAAATCAACCGTTGTGCATTGAAGAAAACGACAGTTGTCGAACAGTATGGCATTGCCAGGTCTGCATTATCTCTAATACTGAAAGTTCATGATAGAAAATTCTTTGTGCTGCTGCAGACGGTTCTGTTACCATTCTAAGAGACTTGGTAGTGCTAGCTGGGCCGTATCGAGACCTTACTTCTAGAATGGTTCAGTCCAAACAGGCAGATAAGGTGGTTCTGCACCACTTAGAGGTGAATTGATGTATGACAAGCTAGATGTTGCCAGGGCCCGTTGGGAGCGAATGAACAGTCCAGAGGCACAAATAGATCCAGACGATCTAAGGTGAATTGCATTACGGCAAGTTGCCAGAAAAAAAAAAAAAAAAGCCAAACTACTACCCAAAATACGCCAGAAAAATGCCACATAAAATGTAAAATTGTACTCACTTCACATCACAAGCACTAGATTTCATCTCTGACTATCACTCTCACTGAAACACGGGGAAGATACAGCGTAAACCTTGTCAGCTTAAAGTGCAGGCGATATAATTTTTTTTTTTAAATTATGCATAAATATTTAGTTCTATGCAACTGTATGTGCTCCAATGTACTCCCCCGACCACGCGCTTTCATGATTTCACTTAGATAATCAATTGATTGTGCGTATTGCACAATGGCAGGTCATGCTTACAGCAAGTTGCAACTCTGCTGCCTTAACTTTATCATTACTTTGCCTAAAAGTTATTGTTGTAATAAGCCCTGACTGGCTTTTTGACGGAGTTTAAAAATTGTGTTTTTCGGATTTTTCATGATTTGATATGTTGCTAATTCTTGGCGTAACAGTGTACAGTTAAGGCTAGTTGCATATCCTTTACAGGACGTTGCAGAACCAACCCCTGCAGCCCCTGGCTGTTGTGTGGTTTCTCTTGGCAAATTAACGTCCAGTAGTTTGCTATCGCTTACTGGACGGTCAGCTCCCTGATACCGCTGTCGAAACCAACGCATATAAAAAACCCATATGTCATTTTTAGGATGAAATTTGTTATTTGAAGCCCCACCCTGGCTTTTGCCAGCGACCGCATTGTAGGCAGGCCATTAATATGGCCAATTGTCTAAACGCGGTTTCTGGGACCTCTCCACGGTGATCCTCATCCACATGGTGGTACTTTGTGTCATCGGGTGTTTATCGCTTGTGTGATCTCCTGGTGGGGTAGAAAGTCAGTCAGTCAGTCAGTCAGTCAAGCCAACGCAAGGCGCATGGCCTGCAGCTAGGATCGAACCCGGCACCCCGGCATTACGAAGCGTTCGCATCGACTTAGCCATAGAGCCGACAACAGTGTGTACAGTATCACCGGATTATAAGTTACTCAAATTAACGGTGCTGCCGAGAAACTTTAAACCATTTACAATTCCGACACATGCGGCAGTTTTAGTGAAGAATGCAGTCATTTTAAAAGCCATTTGTCATCTGGAAAGGAAAAAAAAAAGGAACAAAGTTATTTTCTCTTTCATTTCTTCGCATGATGTTGGCTTTAAAGAAAATGAATATGCACACTGCACAAAGATTTACAATATACTCCAACGTCAATCTTTTCTTGGGAAAGGCCATTTTTAGTTTTTTAAACTGACAGCACACGGTTAAAAAAAGAACTGGTCAATTGATTTCGAACAAATGATAAAATGCATAGCAAATTGAAAAGTGACGGAAGTCATTTCACAAAATAAATATTAAACTGCAGTGTTTCAACCAGTTATTTTTGACTGACTTACGTGTAGGTTTGTGTGATATATTTTCATATGGGCTATTAAACTGTTTTGATTATTTCCTGCGTATTTATCATAAACATTTATGCTTAAAATAATTTATTAATATTTAACCTGTACATTTATTTTACATCTTGCGTGTTCAGTCAAGTTTATATACTTTAAAGTTAAAAACAGAAGTAAATAATCCCACAGCTTATTTTTGTAATCCGTTAACAAATACTATTGTTTAAATTTAGCCGAGGGAATAAAGACCGTAAAATAAATGACATCACATGAGTGTCATAAATCCTATTTCACCACCATACTGAGCTCGCATTGTTGCGTTGGCCACACCGCAGTATATTTACCATTCTCTACTGCCTTAGAGCACAGTTGGAGGGTTTTCCTGTGGCGAAATCTTCAGATTAGAATGGTATCCTCTATACAGACCTCATTACGAATCCATCTTTGAGGCTCGATCCTTCAAAGTCGTGAAAAGGGTACCTTACCCCTTGTTTTTTTTTAAAAATCACTTCAGGCCTACGCAATTTAAAATCGGTACAAAGAGATTGTGCTGAAAGAAAAGACTGTATACGTGTTTTTTAGACACGACACAACAGTGTCCTCAGCGGTTAAAAAGGTATTTACTAGCAACATATCATAAAGATAGTGACATACAGATATTGATATAAATTACGCAAGGCCATCGTCATGTAGTGGATCCGCAGTTCTAGGATTTAGGTTCCGACGGAACCAAACGTTTTTCAAAAATGACCTTCGCTCCCAGGTCAAACCAGCCTTAAATAGGTATCAGGTAAAGTCCTAGGAAGTAAAGGTGCCGAGCGTAATGCTAATCACATTACACACCATTGCCGAGTGGTCTATAAAATATAGTTTTATCCCTGTATGCCAAATGCGGCTTAGGAGTGGAAAAGGGCTCATTTACTTTACATACAACCACCACCACCACCACAACCACTACCACTACTACTACTACTACTACTACTACTACTGCTACTACTGCTACTACTGCTACTACTGCTACTACTGCTACTACTACTACTACTACTACTACTACTACTACTACTACTACTACTACTACTACTACTACTACTACTACTACTACTACTACTACCATCACTACTACTACTACCGCTGCTGCTGCAACTGCTACTACTACTACTTGTGCCAAAATTATTTTGTATAGGTATTATTATCTAAACAGTAAGCACATTCTGTATTAACTGTTTGTTTGATAGAGTCAGCCACATAAAAGTTCATTTATTTCCCGGGGACAGAAAACTGGGGAGCGCAGGTTATATCTTCACGCTCGAAGTGCCCCCTAATGTCAACTCCAGCTGTGTCTCAATGACAGAGGTCAGTCAAAAAGATCAGATGTCAAAGGTTACACCCAGAGACTACATTTGGTCTAACCGTGTGTGGGTCGCTGGCGGTTTTGTGTTGGCCACCACAGAGGTACAGTCATTGTTGACACCCTGTCTCTCTCTCTCTCTCTCTCTCTCTCTCTCTCTCTCTCTCTCTCTCTCTCTCTCTCTCTTGTCTCATATTATTGCTATTTCGATAACGCAAAACATGAGAACAAGTGAGCACCTCCGCCCACCCACACACACACACACACACACACACACACACACACACACACATATATATATATATATATATATATATATATATATATATATATATATATATATATATATATATTCACATACACACAACTATACACATCAGAGAAACTTCCAATCCTCAGTTCTTTCACATGACCAGGAGAGAGAACTCACGGTGTTTTGATTTTCAGAAGAAAAATTATGGGGGGGGGGGGGGGAATTAGAGGTGGAGACATGACTGTTTACAAAGAACAAGGGGTATTGACTGATTTGATTTTTGGGAAAATAAAGTATATATGTTATATAGTAAAATACACAAATATTGATACAAAAGTTTTTGCATAAGACTATGCTTATACTAATTATTTATTAGAAGGCTTTAAAACAAGGGGTAGTGATTGGTTTGTTTGATGGAGATAATAAATTATATTAAGATGATGTTCAGTGTGAGTAGTAAAGTATGAATTTATATAGGAAAAAAAAAAATTGGCCAGGGATGTCAAGATGACCTGATAGATGCTATTTTATCAAGTGGTCATCACTGGTAAATGGTAGTGGTCACGTATGACCATATTTAGGAAAATAGGATGACAAATATTTCCTAAAGATGTGTAGATCGGTTGACTTGTCGACTTCGTTTCCACGGACATACACATTTAAAAAAAAATGTTTTCACCACAGGACACATTTTTCTAACCTTTTAAAGGTCAGTTACTGTTTTTGTTTCGTGCATATTTTAGAATTTTTTTCCCACCGAGAAACTGGTAATTTTTTGTAACCCTCTCTCCATAGCACAACTGTGTTATGTTTTTTTTTTTCCAGATCGATCAAGTGGTCACAGTTTTTCACCGACATAAATCCTGTCAAAATATTTTTACGATGGACAGCTTTTGATACTTCTCATTGAGCAGTCACTTTTTCAGCTTTATTTTCACTGACATACAGTTTATGTTTTAACTATGAGATCTCTGCCCCCCCCCCCTTTTTCCCAACGTTTTAAAAGTATGTCACTTTGTCAGCTTTATTTTCCCTGACACAAACGAATATAGTTGAATAATAGACGTTGTCTTGTTGACTAATGCACTCAAAACAAAGTGACGTCGGTGGAAGAAAAAAAATGCAAATTGAAAACAAGAAATTTACATGATGTTCGATGTGAAAGATTTTGACTTGTGTATCGGTGGCTATAAAGAAAAAGCAGTTTTTAAGTTCACCGATGAATTACAACCTGTAAAAAAAAAAGTCTCATGTAGATAATACTATGATGAACCTTTTTTTAAAAACTAATGTACATCTTATCTAAGTATTATCTACATGAAACATATTTTTTTTTACAAGCTGAGAGTGTGCAAGAGGCTCCATGTGAAAATGCCTACGAGTTGTAAGAAAAATTTAAAAAAAGTTTACAAGATGTCTGACGTGAAACCTTCAACAAGTTGTCTTGGAAAACATTGCCTACGTAACCAGTGTACAAGAACTTGGAAAGAAATCCCGCAGTAGTAACATTTTGACAAGATGCACGTCAGGGGAAAAAAAAAAACTGTTATAAGTTGTTCAATGAAGAAAATCAATTACGAAATCAGCTGATTTTTAAAAATCTGCAAGGTGTAAAAAAAAAAAAACACACACACACACACACACTTTGATTAGTTGTTTAACATTAACGAAAAGTAAAATTAAAAAAAAAGACCTAAAAAAAAAGTTTTTACACGGTGGATGTTAGGAAAAGTCTGACAATTTGCAGAATGCACTCGTATATATATATATATATATATATATATATATATATATATATATATATAAAATAGCCACCAGTGCGCAAAGTTGACACAAAAACAAATGTGAAAAAAAGGTCGTCTGTGAAAAAAAAAAAAGTTTAAATGTTAGGCGAAACTCTGACAAATGTTCTCTGGTGATAGTTTCAATTGTATCTTTTGAATTTTCCCAAATAAAGTCAAACTTGACCACTTTTTCTGACCAATACTGACCATCTTTTAAATATAATTACCTATGCCGATCAAACAAAGTAAGCAATGTCATCTATTGTATAGTTTTCATATATTTTCAATTTATATAAACTAAGTCTCATACACCAACATTTTATCAGTCTTTTAGTATTTTACTGTATAACATATATACTTTCTGTCCCGCCAAACAACACTCCTTGATTTATATAAACAGTCATATACCCACCTCTAGCTATACAGTTTGTCTATTAACAAAAAATAGAGAGTGGTCTCCGCCCACTGCTCATGGGTTTTATGTCCTGAAAACTACTGGGTTACCCCTTACAACTATTAATTTATGACATGAGTTGTTCCCTTTTTTTCAGTAGCTCAAACGTTTTGATTTGCAAATTCATCTCTTTAATATCACCCTTCTACAAATATCAATTTTGCTATTACTTTTTAAATTTTCTTTTTAAAGTCTTGCTCCTACAAATATCGAGTTGATGACGTCATACATATCTTCCCTTTTAAAAATAAACCTGACACTAGACGTTCCCATTTTTCAACCCCTAATTGAAAATTGGAAATTGTTTAAATCTGCTCTTTAAAGTCATGCTCCGACAAATATCCATGTTACAATGTTATTTTCCCTTATTCGTAAGTCAGGCTCCTACTATATCGATTTTGCTTCTGCCGTTTTTGCCGCTTAAAGCCACGCTCCTAGAATTGATGATTGAAAACTCACTACTATACTACTATCAGGTAAGGCTAAGCAGAAACCGTGTGCTTATATTGATGACACCATTGTCTTTCCAACGAGTGCAAAATCGGTCAAGATCTTTTTTGTGTGGAAACATTTTTATATTTTAGCCATGGGAACGGGAAACAAGTGTTACGATATCTACCATTATGGGATTAGTCACTGGAAAAATAGGATGACTTTTCCATTAGTCGAGCAATGACAAAGTGTCAGGTTCGATCCCAGGTCTGGTCTTCCGTTGGTTTCGACAGTGGTATCGGGAGCTGACCGTTTAATCAGCAATAGGGCCTTGCAAAAGTAGAGGTGTGATGATTTGTGGGTTCTGTCCAAATAACTTTAGCTAAGAAAGGCATAGCTTGCCGTTTACCTGTCAACCATAGTTTAAGAAGTGATGCACCTGTATTGCAGCATGTGTGTGTGTGTGTGTGTGTGTGTATGTGGGAGAGGGGGCGGCACCTGGTTCTTATCTTACTGGCCTTTGTCTGCTGCCATAATAAAAACTGTATGCCTTCTTGATTACTTTAGGTATGTTTCGTTTTTGTTGTTGACAGAAATTTTACCTCCCAACAAATAAAAGAGAAACTTCTAGCGCTGTTCAAACATGTCGTAGGCATTTCTAATTATGATAATTCTGATACCGACAAATGCTAACTGCGAAATTCTGTCTGAAATAGGAAATGATACACAAACGTAATCATAAGTAGGATTGCATCATCAACGTTTAGTTTTATTTATTTTGGTCATTAAAAATAAAAAATAATGCAATCGACTACAACAGTTGCGTCATATATAAAAATTGACCGTAATAAAATAATCAAAGCAATGTTTCCCCGATGTAAATTTGAACAAAGAAGACACAAACAATAGACTGCACAATTTATTGCCTGGCATATTTCGCTGTATCTCATCAGGTGCATACTACAGTAACAATTAATTAAAATAAAGCAAATAGCTGAATCCTAGAAACTGAAACACAAATTCGAGTAGATTTCAAACTGTTTCACCAAGGCAAACGTAGGGCAACGACCATTTCTTTTTGCCTAAAAAGTTCCGGTTTCAATCTGCCAATCGCTGAAGCTTCCGCGTATCGAAGTAATCTACGGTTAGCCGAATTGTAAATAATTCGGAATGCATCATCCCTGTTAATGATGTGCCCGGAATTGTTACTGTAGTATGCACCTGATGAGACATTTTAGTTGGTTGACTAGTGTTATGAGCTTCTTTTCTTCCACACACACACCACACACACATATATATATATATTATATATATATATATATATATATATATATATATATATATATATATATACACACACACATATATGCATACACTCACACATACACACAGAGAAATGACTACGCATGTGAAGTTTTAATTATTGGTTTGTTTCCTTATGTTTCTACAGGTCATGGAGAAATTTTCAAAGTCCTATAAAAACATGGTCCAAATCCTGCTGGACCAGAACTTGACCAGCACCGACCAGCAGATCATCGGGGCCATGTATTCACCTGATTACATACACCAGCAACCTGTCAATATAAACGCTTACAGATGTAAGGACGGGCAGTTCGGATTACATGGGGCTGATCGCGATTATTTCTGCTTGCCTTATATCTGTAAGGAGACTGGTGAGAACAGGAGAAAGGAAACTGTGAGTGTTTAAGAGATGGAACCATTGCACAGATCTGATAAGTTGTTTAAAAAAAGGAAGGGGCGAGGGGTGGATGGAAAGAGGAATGAATGGATGTGAAGGTGGATGGTGGAGGAATTGATTGCAGGATGGATGTATGGAGGGACGGATTCATCGAAGCATGAAGGAGTGGAATGTTTGAGTGGGTGGACCAGGAATTGATAAAATTGTGGATAGACAGAGGATTAGGTGGTTTGAGGGGCTACAGGATAGATGGACGAAGGAATAGATGAATGGATTGGTATTTGGTTGATGGACAGATAGAGGGCTTTATGGATGGGTCCATGGATGAATAGATAGATTTGTGTATAACATATGTGTTGAAGAATGTCTATGCAGGTAGGTATATGGGTGGATGAATTGATGGTGGGATACAAGGATCGATTCATGGAAATGTGTAAGGGTAGATGGATGGCTGGAATAACTTTAAAACAGCCTGCTGTCAAGATAAACTCTACCTACTGCTTGGAAACACTAGACAAACTACACAAAGCCATCAAAAATAAACGCCCTGATAAGCTTTTTCACTGTGTGATTTTGTGCGATAATTCTGGTTCGCATGTTTGCAAAAAATATGGTGCAGGAAACATTTGCCCGAAACAAGAGATACATTTAGCAACAGTCATCCTAAAGTCATGATATGACACCATGCAATTTTCGTTTATTGAAACCTCCTTAAAAAATCTCAAGGCTTCCACCATTCGCCGGCCAGTTACGTGCAGCCAACGCCTTCTCTAATACATAGAGTAGGTCGTGGTACAGCAAACAAGACTATCTCTATATTTGCCACAATAACCATATAAAACACGATTTCTATTTTCTGTTTTTTCTTCAAACAACCTTCAATGGGGGTTGGGGTGGGGGGGGGGGGGGGGGGGTGGGGGGTGGGGGGGGGCATCAATGACTATCTCGACGTCGGCGCAGACATTGACTGCGACATTAACTTCATTAACCGTGTTAGACACGTGCGATTTCTATTGTTGTGCCGTTTCATTAATATATCTGGAGTATCTGTCTACGAGAAAACAATTGCCTGCGGTTTTGAGTTGTGTTATAATCGGGACACAGTAGTAGGGACACATATCTCTGATAGTTCAGTTCTATTTTCGGTGCTCCGATGAAGTGGCTGCTTGGTCGAATGGTTAGAACACTGGGTTCCCGTGCGGGAGACCAGGGTTCAAATCCGCAGTAGTTAATTTTTTTTTACCCTGGACTAAAATAATATCCTTATCTGCTCTGTCGTGGTGACAGCACTAGCAATGTTGCCCTTAATACTAAAAAAAAAAAAAAAAAAAAAAAGACAAGTAAATGGGTAAACCATTTGATAATTAAATTTGACCATTTCGCATACTTTTGATTGCATTTTCAAACTTTCCGATTGCATGGTTATGCTGAAATTTCATAGCTTTCGATTTATTTTCATTTAGATTTAGTTATTTCATCTGCGTTGGAATTTTAAGCTGTGCTGTTTACCATAGCGTTCATTTCCTAATTAATGTTTTTTTTTTCCTGTGTTCATTTGCTTTTCAAGTGTTTTTTTTCCCTTCCAACTACTTCAATGAGGGAAAGAGTTGTCGGTGAATGTGGGGAGGGGTGGGGGGGGGGGCAAACTATTAACTGAGAGAGCTTTAAGTCACAGTAACTGCTTTACCCACTTAAAGTAGCAGCAGCAGTAATAGTTGTGGTTGTGCTGTTACACCATAGTGCTCTCATGTGAAGACCGCCGGTAAGGTTATGGCGTTGTTCTGTCGGCAAGTGAAATTATACATCCTAACCTGACCAGTCTGTGGCGACAGCACTAGCCATGCGGAACCAAATCTTCTGGCTCACGACTCTCTGTCTACGCCGATGGTAACACAGCTAGCAGTGACATTATTTTAGCTACTGTGGTGGTGGTCGTGGTAGTAGTTGTACTGGTACTTGAATGATTATGTGGTAATTATTACACTAGCCCCATTCACTACCTATTACAATTCCTGCTCCCCATTTTAGTCTGGGTGGACAGGGATGTCAATGTCAGTTACAGCAACAATATCGCCAATAATGATTTTCAAATCCTTCCGAGAGGGAGAGAGCAGTAGTCGGTGGAAGAGGGGAGGGGAGGGGATAATGACCTAAATTTAAGAGAACTTAAAGAGCTTTACACGTGATTTTCAAGTTCTCATTACCCAATTTGTTTATATTTTACTAACGCAACCTCCGCTTTTCTATTTGTACGACTTACTTTGTTATTCACAAGTACAGTTGTAGCTTTACTTCCGTCCCCTATAAAAATACAATCAGCTTTAGCATGTGAAAACCAAATAACAATTTTTGTTTCTGTGCTAATAACACCATTTAAACGACCACTAATATAAAGACACAATTATAAGGTGCGTGTTCTAAAGTTGAAAAACCAGACTATCTCTATATCTGTGCAGAAAATAATTGCGACATTAACTATATTAGACACGTGCGATTTCCATTGTCTTTCTTTTCCAAAAACCATGATGAGGGAGAGAGTAGTAGGTGGATTTAGTTGTGGTGGTGGGGGGGGGGGGGGCGGCGGGGATCAAGACTATCTCTATATCTGAGCAGACAATAATTGTATTAGACACGTGCGATTTCTATTTTCTTTTATTTTCATTTAGCCAAACTATGCCACAGCAACGCGTGGCCGGGTACAGCTAGTATATATTATATATATATATATATATATATATATATATATATATATATATATGTGTGTGTGTGTGTGTGTGTGTGTTTGTGTGTATGTAGTGCCCCATTGTTCTAGGAGGGATTTTTTTAAATAAGTTGCAATCTCGAAAAGAATGTTCTTATGTACAGTCCGTTACAATTATGCCCATGAACACTCTAAGTATAATTTCAACAATCTTGAAAACAAATTTCAAATTGTTCAAATTTTTTTTTCAGCACAGTAAGAGAAGAAGAAAAGGAGATGAACAAGGAGAAGACGAGGAATTTGCTTCATATATATCTATATATAGATATATATATATATATATATATATATATATATATGAGATAATATATATATATATATATATATATATGAAGAAATATATATATATAATATATATATATATAGATATATATATATATATATATAATATATATATATATATATAAATAAGTTTTATATATATATAATATAGATATATATATATATATATATATATATATATACTATCTTTATATATAATTCTGCTTTGATATAGTTATACGCATATGTTGCCTTCGTTTAGTTTGTGATCTTCTGTGCACATCGTGATAATACATTTCTATCTCACTGTGCGATTAAATTCCCTCTTCTCTTTCTTTGCCTTTTTCATTTCTTATAAATAATACTTTACACTGTCATTTTAGCTCTTTTCAAACACTAATTTTGTCTTAAAAAAACACATCAATGTCTGTGACCAGTGATCTTCATCCTCTCAGTTCTACTTGCATTAAGTCTTTTCTCTGCCGCATCTTTACATATGTACCCCAAACAGAAATATATTACATCAGAGGAATAGAGACCAAACTGCCCATCGTGGCAGCTGTAACCGACGATATCTACTCGTTGCCGTTTGATGAAGCCCGGAGAGTACATGGCCCCAATTACTTGCTGATCAGTACTCGCCAGCCCTTCGTGCAATAGTTCATCCAATATCATTTTGTAGGACTCGGAAAACTTCAGCATGGTCTGGAAAGAAAACAGTGAAAAGTTTGTATGTTGATACATTCAGAAGTTTCTAGTAATGTTCACAGGAGTCTTCTCATTTCATCTTTGATTATCTGGTACCTTCTGTTTCGTGATCAAGTATAATTTGCTCAAAAGTGCTCGTTAGTGCCATCGTATATGAGGATTCCCAGGAAATATTATTCGCCCTGTCCATCGTTTGCATGGTGGGCCTATTCTTTGCTTCCAAGTCTGCTCTTCATCGCTTGCAGTGGTATAGTGCTTGATGGCATCCGCGTTATCTGGCCGAACTATTTTGCTTGTTGTTTAATAAAATCCAGAGCATTGAAGGAATGGAGTAAAAAGTAAAGTTAAGGTCCCTTTTCTACGCCTTCAGGAGTTAAGCGCATATATAGCTGGACCTATGTTTTTATAGACCAATCTACACAAGATGCGTGATGTGGTCAGCATTACGCCTGCCGCCTTTGCTTCCCGCGACTGCACCCGGTACCCACTTAATGCTGGGTTGACCTGACAGTCGAGGTCATTTTTGAAAAAAGTCCGGGCTCTGTCAGGAAGCGAACCCACGACCTTCCGATCCCCACGCCAACAACTAGCCGCTACGCCACGGCGACTGAAGGAATGGAGTGGTGAAAACAAATTGTTTAAACATCCTGACTAAATCCTGAGCTAGTGTATGCGGTTACATGTTGCTAGGGGGAAATTAGACACACTGATCATTATAAAGCTTGTAGCTAAAAAAGAAATTTAAAAGAAGAAGAAAA
>CAJHNH020001101.1:565484-587984 GCA_905116865.2 Candidula unifasciata
AGCCATATAAAATTAATATTATTTTTTTAATGACATCTCTATTACTCTTTATATGATCTATCAGCGACAACCTGTTTAACATCTCTAGTCGTGACAACGCAAGAGCTGAAAGGCAAGATATATGGTGGAAGACATAATGAAAAAATTCTGAACAGCATTGCGTCATAATGTGTCATCGGTTGAATGTTGAATTAAGAATCGACATCACGGCACTCAGGACACTCCCATAAGCGCTCCATCCCCATCTTCATCAGCAAGCGAAATGTTGTAATTCCAAAGGTACCACTAACTGTCATTATTTGTCCGCATCGCCGTTCCCTTGAGTGTTTGCTAAATCCTCTAGAAACTCGTCCCAGCGCCATTCTCTTTAGACCATAATTATCTATGTGTGCCTCCGCACTGTTTACTCACTCTCAAAGGCCCCTTACAATATCTGGCTCGTCATATATCAATTTACCACCAAGTCGCGCAGAACCGGCCAGTCAATCCCGCTGCTCATTTTCCAACATTACCTGTAGATAATAACCAAAAGACAACTGACTACCCACATGCCCCCCCCCCCCAAAAAAAAAAGACAATCTACATTCTTTAGTCATGTGGTAAGCAGGAGAAAACTGGAGTATACAGTTTCATTAGGAAAGTTGGAGTGGAGGAGAGGCAAATGGAGACCAATAAAAAAGATCCTAGACATGGCACGGAGGATCATCTGTATCAGATTTGATTGAAAGTACACGATGCAAAAGGTTACGTATAAAGACTATCAACGCCACACGGAACGGACTTTAAGATGAAGAAGAAGTGGTAGAACATTTTCATTGTTTGTTTTTCAAAGAATTTAACAATGTGCATTTTTCCAATCTCTGTTTCTCACAAGTTCTCTTCTAGATTAGTTCGCAGCCTTTCTCAAGCTTCACATTTCACAGAGGATGTGTGGGTGAGTGACGTTCAAGACCAAAGGGACATCAAATCGAGCAATAAACACCCGGTTACACAAAGTGCTACCATGCATACGAGGATCACATGGGGACAGGTCCCAGAAACCCCGTTCAACCCATTTTTATATTAGGGCATTAGGCAACAAACAGGGTGGGGCTTTCAAACAACAGAAAAACTGCGTCCGACATCAGGACGCAGTGTTTTTAAAGCAACACTTGACAAATGGTTAGTATTCTTTTGTGTTTTTTGGTTAATGTCCATGTTTGACACAGGTAACCAAAATAGGAAATAAAGACTGCAGCATAAGCGCACTATTACTTGTTTCGTCGTTTTAAGGACGAAATTTTTTGCTCTTTGAAGCCCCACCCTGGCTTTAGCCAGGGGCCGCAATATAGGCAGGCCATAAATATGGCCAATTGTCTGAACGCGGTTTCTGGGACCTCTCCACGGCGATCCTCATCCACATGGTGGCACTCTGTGTCATCGGGTGTTTATCGCTTGTGTGACGTCCTAGTGGGGTAGAAAGTCAGTCAGTCAAGACTGCATTAATAATTTGTCGTTTGATTTCAGTTGTTATGGTTGGCTGGTGGAAGATTATACTGAGTTGATAGCGTCTTTTGCTTTACAGCTTGAACTATACTTTAAAAAAGAAACACATGTTAACACGACCGTACCTCTTTAGTCGCCAGCGCGAAGGCTCCACTAACCCAGACCCGGTTGTCCCTGATGTACTCCCAGGGGCTGAGCTTTGATACTTCGTTCCTGGACGCCACGGCTGACATACCAACAGTGCTGGAGTTGAAGTTTTCAGGGACTTCCAAGGAGAAGCGGTCATCTTTCGGACGGAGTTTGGGCTCTAGGAGGTTTCTACAAGAGCACAGTATTATACATTATAGTATGTCTGACTGTCTGTCTGTCTGTCTGTCTGTCTGTCTGTCTGTCTGTCTGTCTGTCTGTCTGTCTGTCTGTCTGTCTGTCTGTCTGTCTGTCTGTCTGTCTGTCTGTCTGTCTGTCTGTCTGTCTGTCTGTCTGTCTGTCTGTCTGTCTGTCTGTCTGTCTGTCTGTCTGTCTGTCTGTCTGTCTGTCTGTCTGTCTGTCTGTCTGTCTGTCTGTCTGTCTGTCTGTCTTTACAACTTTGTGCCTATTGTTTATATTTCAGTAAACCTCTATTACGACTACAAAACAAAACGGCTTGGACTACAGCTATGCGCTTAGACAAACTACGACCTAAATGATCATCTGCTTCTTTTCGTTCCCCTACCAGCGGTTTTCAGATGAGAAGTCCACCGGCCTCAGTTAGGTATGTGATGTGATGCACATCTTCGACTGCTTTTTTGGAAAAAGGGGAAAAAGGGGGGGGGGGGGCTGCCTAGTTGACCACGTTCTTAGTTCACTTGTTTTTATAGCGAGGCGCACACGCCATCTGGAGGTGACAGGTTCGATTCCCTGCACGGTAACTAGAGCTTTCTATTTTTATGTTATCTAGCGTGTTATTCTATCTTTCTACTTCTTTCCATGAGTGCCGATCAATACATTTTATGTTACTTTATTAACATATAATGTTTGTTTCACATGAGAACATTTATTGGATCTTCAGGTGTGTGTCCTGGATAAGAAGAGTATCAATCGGTTCTAGTGGCTGCCGCGATCTGAGTTTTATTTTTTTCTGAAAATCATTGATTTTTCCTTTAAAGATCAACTTGACCGCACCTCCGACATGACCGTAAGTGCCCCGAACTCCTGCTGAGTATGTCTCCAAATGTTTTTAGGCTAACAACTCCTATTCTGTTCCGGCTGATGTAGCGACGGGTGGCTCCCTCATGGTTTTCCTGTCTCGCTGCTTCAGTTGGTACACCCAGGGTATGCAGTCTTTTCAAAGAAAAATCATTTCTACGACACTGAAAGCCTCACTGTATTTACTCTCTAGTATGGAATTGATGACATCTCTCCTGTCCCTAGATGGCCCCTTCCTTATAGTTGCAATGCCAGCCATGGCGTCTGTTCCCTCGTTGCTTTTTACACCAGCATAACTGGGATACAAATAAAGGTGACTATGCGAATCGCTGCGTCCCGTATCACATGGAGTCACCGTTACTATATATACCATGCCTTGATCTTTTGTAACGCTTTGTAATGCAGGGTTGACGGGTTCGGTTCCAGCTGTGGGCCACGCGCCTTGCGTTGGTTTTGACTGTGGTATCAAGAAAGCCGACGGTCCAGGAAGCAATGGCAAACTACTAGACGTAAATTTGCCTAGAAAAACCACACAGCAGCTAGGAGCTGGTTGGTTCTGCAGCGTCCTGTAAAAGATACGCAGCTAAACTTCTGTAGCATGCTCATCAAGTCGTATTTGATTGTTTCTAATAAATGCACCTTATATCAAAATCATAAGTAGATCTAGGAAACGAGGGAACAAACTCAGACATAACCCCCAAAATCATACTGGATATAACGGAACGACTCTCCTCGCCTTTTTCTGATATGTTTATAATTTGGCTGTTCAAATCTTTGCCTGGAAATAAATAAGGTTAAAGGTTAGTTGCGTATCCTTTACAGAACATTGCAGAACTAACTCCAGTTTTGTGTGTGGCTATTGTGGTATTTCTATGAAACTTTACTTTCAACAGTTTGCCATTGCTCCCTGAACGGTCAGCTTCTCGATACAAGTGTCGAAACCAACGCAAGGCGTGCAGCTGGGATCGAAGCCGGCACCTCGGCATTACGAAGCGTGTTCGCAACGCCTAAGCCCCAGAGGAAAGAAATAAAGCCGAACGAAAAGTAATCTTTGTCTAAAGCGATGAACCCAGCAAGGTATCAGTGAAGAAACGTTGAATGTCATGGTCATAACGTGTGTACAATTGTATTTCCATCCAACTAATGTTCAGATGATCTACCCTGGCCGTATCCTTTTTCAACTGTCGCCGATCCTTGAGTCTAGGTCTCTTTCTAACCAGTAGATGACGAGACACAGGGTGCGTACACTACCAGCTTTCATTGTGAAATGGTTTCGTCAATGTGTCTGATCTCAAATGCTAATTACAGTCTGGTATAGTCTGTTTAATAGTCTGTGTATTTGTATAATAATGCAGATTTTCTAGCTGTAACTATCACTGTGCCATTCATGATTGTGTTACATGTGGAAGCCTAATCATCGCCAGCCTATTCTTCTTCTTCCTTTTCTTTTTCTTCTTTTTCTTCTTTTTCTCACACACAATCACACACACACACACACACACACACACACACACACACACACACACACACACACACACACATATACACGTGTACTTCGAAAGAATATCCCGGACGAACAGAAAAACAAACAAAGCGATTTAAAAAAAAAGTCCAACAGTCACATACCTGAACAAGCCTATATCCAACCAGGCTATATATTCAGTATATACAAGGCCTCTTTGGACCGCCATTTGTAAGACATCATATTTGGCATTCATGGCGCACGAGTACTCGGCATAGACTGTGTTTGGCGAATGTTTTGGGTATGATGCGTTCTTGAATATAGTGCTGATTTTGCCCAGGTCTCTAAAAGCGGGTATTTCATTTCTCTGAAGTTTTACTAAGACAGTTCTATCGTTTGGTTGCAGAGATCTGATTTTCCTGGGGATTTGTAGGTTCACGCCTTAACAAAACTCTTAGGAGAATTTGAAATAATTCAGAACAACATTTAGTATTACAAAACTCTGTTTCAAACAGTTTTACTTGTTCTATAAATACTGAGTGGGAGTCGCCTTGGTTTAACGACTAGATGCTCGCCTGTGGATCGAAAGGTTAAAGTATCAGGTACTGACGATACCAGGCTTTTTTTTTCAAAAATGACCTTGGATCCCAGGTGGACCTAGCATTGAATGAGAATTTGGTGGATTCCACATCACCCACCAAGTGCAGATTGGTCTGTAAAATATAGGTCTAGCCCTATATGCCCAATACGCCTGAAGGCGCGGAAAGGGTCATTTTCTTACTTTCATTCACATTGAGTTCAGATGAACTAACAGTTGACAAAGTAGCAATACTTTCTCATTAATGGTCTGTCCCCATTTCCAAAAGCAAGTTAACCTTACCACTGCCAACAGCAAAGTGAGCTAAACACAACAATTGCTAGTTTTAACTTGCATCCTATTTCATCCGGTTTCGTCCTTTTTATGATGAAATTTTTTGTTATTTGAAGCCCCACCCTGGCTTTTGCCAATGGCCACAATATAGGCAGGCCATAAATATGGCCAATTGTCTGAACGCGGTTTCTGGGACCTCTCAACGGCGATCCTCATCCACATGGTGGCACTTTGTGTCATCGGGTATTTATCGCTTGTGTTATGTCCTGGTGGGGTAGAAAGTCATTCAGTCAGTCAGTTTTAACTTGTACATCCAAAAAAGGTTTGAAGAATAACAAAACGAGTAAGTATCTAAAACAAAGGACAGTTTTTCAAAAGCGCAATGGGCGCAGAAAGCATATGATGCAAGATTCAAATAATAAAAAAAAAAACAGTCGTCACTTGAGGAATGATGAGATCAAAATCACGCCAGCCACCTTCACTTTCCAGCAGGGCCTTCTTAACGCATGGGCGCCCTGGGGTCCCACAAGCAAAGCCGCCACATGCTAATCAGTGTATCCAATGTGACATGAAATTAAAAAATATATGTTTGACGTTTGAATGTATTCATATGTAATATAGTCAAGATCTTGAAACCCAGACCTTACAACTCGAGTGAATCAGTCACAGTTACGATGCTTTGGACATGTATGCAGAATGGGAGAAATCGGTTACAATGGCATACATGGGAGATTGGTTCCAGGGCGACCCAGGATCCGCTGGGGAGACATCATCCGACAGTTTCTGATTGACAGCGGACTGGAATGTAGCAAAGCCAGAAAGATCTCTTTGGCAAACCTCTACACCACATTCTTTGTCAGCTGAAAATTTGTAGCCACTGAGATAAACAAGTAGAGAGGTAAAGAGATTGAGCCACAATTGGAAACCTAGAAACAATCTTTGTCAGGCTTTTTTTGGAAGGACGTGCTAAAATGAATAAATAAAAGAAGCAATGTTCTTTAGTAATAAGATATTAACATCCTTGTAACCACGAATCTTTTTAAGTC
This sequence comes from Candidula unifasciata, assembly GCA_905116865.2. Taxonomy (NCBI): domain Eukaryota; kingdom Metazoa; phylum Mollusca; class Gastropoda; order Stylommatophora; family Geomitridae; genus Candidula; species Candidula unifasciata. The sequence continues at coordinate 571,534 of CAJHNH020001101.1, forward strand.
TAGTTTCTTTGCCCAGCTACCGAGTGGAGTGCATGGCGCTGTACTGTGAGCAGCCAGTAAGCAACCGTGGTAGATATTATGTGTCCTTCTGGTTGGCACAGGAACGGATCAAGTATAAGGTGACACGCTGGCCATGAAGCTGAAACTGCGGATACATGATTACCGTATTCTTGAGTCTTTGAAAACCTATCTCCGGGACCTATTACTAGGGACCTATATAGGGAATATAATTTCAAAGCCAGGAATGTGTGTCCAAATACAGATTACAGTGATGGGGGGGGGGGGGGGATGGAAACAACAACGAAGTGGTAGATCGAAAGAGCAGCCAGCAGGTGTACAAATCAAGGTGGAAACATTCCACCCTACTTTGCGCACTAATATTTAAACTGACAACATGGGCAACTCGAAGTCGGAGTACATCTGCCCGTGAGGCAGGGAACAGCATAACGGTTGTACACGCAAAACTCAGGTCCAGGTAAAAGCCAAAAGTCCAAGCGGACGATTAACTGGGACCTTCCGCTGGAACTCACAGCCAGTGAACGAAGAAGAAGAAGAAGAAGAAGTCTGTTTTCTGTGTTCAGTGAATTGAAAACCATTGTTATGATGAGCTAAAGAAAAAGTGTGAACTCCTGGCTAATATTTAACACAAAGACCTAAATTATAATGATTTGTTTAAACAAATTTGATTTTCTCAGGCACTACAGGGCTCTTTATAAAAATTGTCAGGCTCTCTCTACACTGCATAAAAATTATGTTCACGGGCACGATGGTAACCAACTGTACATCAAGGCATTTTTTTTTAAGATTGAAACTTAGAAAATAAAATTGCTTTTTAGAACAATGGGTCAATATCGTTTAAACTGGCTTTCACTCATGTGTATGCAAAATGGCATCCCGAAGAAAACTTACTTCAGATTAACTTTAAAGCAAATCAATTAAAAAAAAAAAATTATGCAATTTGATTCTTGTTATATCAAGAAAATCCTAGTAATTTCATCTTGTATCGTCAAGTCTATGTATATATTCTACCACCAGATTTGTTACAGTGCCAGTAAAATAAATATATGTTTAATAAAATAGAACATTTACATTTTAACAGCCCGAGTAGTCGTGGTAGGGGCCTCAGTACACTGGTTTGACTGGGCGTATATAATGCTGTTGGGACGTTTCTGCTTCCCATGACATTATCTTGAATCCATTTAAATTATAGCTGAGACCATTTTCGAAAGAAATCCTCAAGGTGATAGTTCGAATCCAAGATACGCTGAGTAAGATAAATTAAAACTGAATTTGTTTATTTTCTTTTCTTCACCTTCTGTGTTCTCTATTTGAGTGTCGATAGAGTTATAAGGTTCTGCTTCTTGTTCTTCTGGCGGCCTATAACACAGACACATCGTGCAGTTGTAGAGTTTCTCTGATCTTTGGTCTACGTTGTATGTAGTACATGTTTAGATTTATCAAACTTTCATATTCGAAAGTTTATCGCTTTTTATGAATAGTTAGTTCAGAAAGTTTTTCGTACTGCCATTTCAGGTTTTACATCCAGTTCTGATTGATCTTAAACGTTATTCTTGTACATTTAACTAAATGTACACGACTGTAGTACTATAACGAGGTTTTAGGTCAAATTACGTGTTTAAGGTGCTGAAAATGCTAAAGGTGCTAAAGGTGCTAAAGATGCAATTAACGTGCTTGCAATAGCCTGCAGTGTCTGATGCTGTATGCTGCTGCCTACCAAGTCATGTCATGTATATTTTTAAAAAAGTGGAAATAATTGAAACACATGATGCTCAACTCTTAAATTAAAAAAAAAAAAAAACAACAACAGGAAGTTGTGGGGTCAAGTCGTCGTTCTGGTGTATCAGCTGAGGGGGATTTAGGGGTAAGCGAGGGGGTCACGACACAGGAAACAATGGAATAGTATAGGCAAAGGGAGCAGGTGTGATGTCTCGGGATTATGTGCCATTGGCTCATGCTTTTAACGGAATAGTCTAATATATGGCTGGTTAAGCATGTCGTTTGTTTATTATTGTTGCTAGCATAGGTTGTTTGGGCCCCTACTAACATCAATTGGTACAGGTGCGCCTCTTTTCTGCTAAGTTATGGTTAGATATAGATAAGTGGTCAAGCTATTGGTAAATGTCTGCTAATAGTTAGTGTATTATTGTCTTTTGGATATTATAGGTCGCGGGTGCTGCGAAACTAGCTGGTGGTCTGGGTGCCACGGTGTTGCAGGTGCCACAAGTGTTGTGAGTTTAAGGAAAGGACTGATAACCCCAATAGTTTATTGAGTGGTGTCTGTGCCGCAGGTGTATTTCAGAGGGTAGCGTGCGGCGGTGTGGTTGTGCAAGGTTTTGTGGGTGCGTGGGTGTTGTGGGTGATGCAGGTTATGTGGGCGCTGTGGTTAGGACTGGTGCAACAGGTGATCCCTAAAACCCTTCAGCTGACATACCCGCATGCCGACTTGACCCCACAACTGCCGTTTTTTTTTTCTTCTTAAAAAATGTAGTATCAAATGTCTAAATTGCATTCCTTAAAAAAAAAAAAAAAAAATACAAGACACGACTAGGTAGGCAGAGACAGGCCCCATCAGGTATTTCAGGCCAGCACCTTAAGCTTCATTAGAACCTGATTTGACCTAAACCTCACTATAGTATAACTCACGACTAGCAAATAATACATGAAGTGACCTGGCTCGGGACTCAACTTAGAAGCATTGTTGGTGACTTGAAACTTGCCTTGGGACTTGGTGGCAATGACTTGGGACTTGCTGACGACGTCAAGTGTAACGACTTACTCCAGTCTCTAAGCCCTACACGAGAAATACACGTGACCTGTCCACTACAAAGATTGGCCACCGGTACTGACAGTGTAACAACTTTTACATGGTGAGGTCCTAATTTTCTCCTTGGCGTGATTCTCGTACAACATAACGAAACCCATATTTACAAACTTTTGAAACACAGCTTACTCGTAAACAAATATGGCAAGAGTTAGTGAAGTTTAGTAACCCATTGTGAAACTTTACCTGAATGTCTCCAGGTCTTCATCGTTGTCGAAGAAGGCAATCACTCTGTTGGTGAGCCAACCCCAGGTTGTCATCCATCTCTTGTAAGTTGTAGGTGTAAAATAATTGGAACCTCCCCCTTTAAGGAATCCTCCGATGTTTATGTACATAGTCACTATGGTGATCTCCTGTGGGTTCGCAGCTCTCCGAATCAGGCCGATGTAGTACATCGAGTCTATATAAAAAAGACATAGAAACACATATTTTTTAAAGGGCGTTAAGCCTTCCCTTTCGTAACACTATCGGGAAGCGTGAATCGATCATTAATTACGGTCTAGAGCAGTGGTTCTCAACCTGTCTAATGCCGCGACCCTTTAATACAGTTTCTCATGTTGTGGTGACCACAACTATATAATAGTTTTCGTTGCTACTACATAACTTCAGCGAATATGTGTTTTCCGATGGTCTTATGCGTTCCTGGTTGCTCGACCCCTAAGGGGTCGCGACCCATAGAATGAGAACAGCTGGTCTAGACAGAATGGTGCGACTGGTGGTGTCCAGAGGACTTGGCCAACACTCTAAATTTAGTTGCGCATCCTTTACAGGACGTTGCAGAACCAACCCAAACAGCCACTGGCTGTTGTGTGGTTTCTATAGGCAAGTTACATCCAGTAGTTTGCCATTGCTTTCTGGACGTTCGGCTTTCTTGATACCACTGTCCCATTGCCCGCAGCTGGGATCGAACCTGGCATCCCGGCATTACGTAGCGAAGCGTTCGCATCGACTTAGCCACAGAGCCGACTGGCCAACACTCTACTCTTACAAAAAAGGCAAGGTTGACACACAACCAGACCGTTTTCGGAATCATTAGCTTGAGAACCATTCCCTAGCTGTTGAGTTTGAGAACCAAGCACCAGTGTTGCCACTTTGGATGTTTTACACCCAGATTTAGATGTTTTCCCTTGCATTTAGATGGTGTTTTTGACGTTTAGATGGTAGATGCTTCTCTAGAAGTTTTTCATTTGGAGTAAATTTATTAAATTTAACCTAAGAAAAAGCGTGAAATTTGACCCCTTGATGCTATCTTGACAATAAAATTAGGCCTGATAAGAGTAGGAAACAGCTGTTTCACTTATCAGCTTCCTGATTGGGTTTAAAAAAAAATTGGAACAGCTAAAGCATACTAGAGTCATTTTGGATCTGAAGCTTCAACTTTATCATCCAAGCTAAGTTTATCCTGTGGATCTTGTACGGCAGACTTCATTAAAGATGAGTACATAATTCTATAGGGTAAGTCATATAAATTGCTATGTAATTTGTGACTTTTTTCATTTGGATGTTTTTTTCTAGATGTTTTCTCACGCAAATTTAGATGTTTTAAGATATTTTTTGACTCCGTTTTGGATGTTTTTTGTCAAAGAAAAGTGGCAACACTGCAAAGCACATATTAGAATGTTCCAAGTGATGTCACGTCGGTTCGTAACTTAGATCTGCTGAAATGCATACCGTTATTGATTTGCTAAAGAAAATTATTTATAATATAGCAAACATAGTCGCAGAGCTCCTTGAACTGTCAGTCCTCATAAATTCAAGCACATGATGTATTATCTGAGGTGACCCGTTCCCTTCTTCGCGGTTTTCTGTTTTCAAACAAATTTTCGAGAACATGTAAATACATTTGTGTGAATGTCAATTTTTATGAGGCAATTTCGTTCGCAGAGCTATAAAACTTTAAAGAATTATTCTAACACTGCTGTAAATTGTGCGTGCGTTAATCCCCTTTGAGCTGTTACCCGGTTAGTGTGGAACCAAGAGATAAGACTATTTTAATCTGGATGAAAAAACAACAGGACTTGAAGTTTTAACACCGTGACACTGAAGAATCTAAGTGCTGACTGTACACGAACAGAGCAAGCCTGGATACCCAGTTTAATCTCCAAGGAAGTTGTATTTAGAGAAATGATCAGGCAGCTTCTGCAGCGTCCTTTGTTACAAAAGCATTTTTGTCAGCTTTTCTTTGAATTAAACACACCAGGCTAGCTCATGGATCATGCTGTCTGGGCAATACTTGGCCACTATATACATGTAATAACTCCTCCTAGTTTTTTTTTTCGTACTGGAGAGGATGAATTTCATCCGTGGTCGTAACTAACTGTGATTACTATGTTTCTCTGTAATAAAATAAAACACTCTCGTCTTGAAAGATGACAAGGTGAGAGTGCAAGTTTTTGACCCCAATTCCGTGCCCAGTTCTTTAATTTCTACCCGGGCTTTATGAAGCAGACAAGAAACAGTTGTGTTTTTTTTTCAATGTTCCTCTAAATAGCAGAGTCATCGAGCAATAGTTCTTCTTCTTCGCCTTCAACATTCCTCATATTAATATAGCTGAGTTATGCTCGTTTTACCAATAGCTGCGATATTTGCGCATTGCAACCGATATTTCTGACTTCATCAGGCATTTATTCAGCTGGCTAACGTTCCCGGTTGGTTTCGTGGGGCATTATATAGCCTTTTTTGTATGGTGACCTCTTTATCACTTAATCTACAAGTATTGTCCCCTGGAAAACCCATCCAGAGCAATATGTATTCCCCGATACCTAAGTGGGCTTCCACAAATGCAGGGCCGCCACATGACGATGTGGTCCTGGGCTCACCAAAGGAATCTTTACATCCTGCACATGACAGCTTAACTGCACATGCTTATGTAGAGCTTCCCACTCATCTCTGATAAAACTTGAGTCTTTATAGACACTCATCTCTGATACAACGAAGAGAGGCTGGCCGAGTTGTGACAACGTCGGGTGATTGTGCAGGAGATCCAAGTTCGATCCCAAGTAAGTTAATAGAGATTTTTCTGTCGGTGGCAAAATTAAATATCCCAACCGGCACAGTCTGTGGCGACAACACTTCAAGCCTTGCGCTCCTAAATCCTCAGGCTCGCGAATCCATGTCTAATCACCTTAAAAAGTGATAAAACAGACAGCAGTGACATTTTTTTAATAGAAACTGACAACTGACTGACGGACATTTGAATCTAATCATAAGTTTAGTAGGGCTTTCGTTCTACAGACGTTTGAACCTATCTAGAAGTTTAGTGGGGCTTTCCTTCTACAGACGTTTGAATCTAATCAGAAGTTTAGTGGGGCTTTCCTTCTACAGACGTTTGAACCTATTCAGGTCTAGTTGGGGCTTTCGTTCTACAGACGTTTGAACCTATTCAGGTCTAGTGGGGGCTTTCGTTCTACAGACGTTTGAACCTATTCAGGTCTAGTGGGGGCTTTCGTTCTACAGACGTTTGAACCTATTCAGGTCTAGTGGGGGCTTTCGTTCTACAGACGTTTGAACCTATTCAGGTCTAGTGGGGGCTTTCGTTCTACAGACGTTTGAACCTATTCAGGTCTAGTGGGGGCTTTCGTTCTACAGACGTTTGAACCTATTCAGGTCTAGTGGGGGCTTTCGTTCTACAGACGTTTGAACCAAGTTTGTCATAGAGTAGGATACTGTGCCAGCGGGCTTCACTCATTTTCAGAATGTTTTTATATGGACATTTTTACCGATGCACTGGGGTTTGGCTGATGAGAGCCAGGGGATTTTCTAGACACTGCATCTCTGTTGGCCATCAGCTCAAAGATCCCCTGCCAGCTCGGTTTAAGCTAATAGCCATTATCCGTGGAGCACAAAGTGGACATGTGGCAGAAGTCTTGCATGAGCACAGAGTCTGCTGGCGCCTAAGGTAAGATATGGAGTAGCTCCTAATAGACATCCCAACTGCCCTAACTTTCCCTTATGCTTGTGACTGAATCCCTACTGTATTGGTCCTATATAGCTTTCATTAATGTAGGCTGTTGGAGACATGCTAGTGACGACAGTTACTAATGTCCTTCATGTAAAAGATGGGAAGTCTTGGCTCTTGTACGCTGTCCTGAGAAACTCTCTCCTCTTTTATACGGACTGAACAGCTAAATAATCCGTATAGCCTAATAGGTTATCTATTTAAATTGCATCGAATCGTTGGTACAAACAGATTTTTATTCTAAAATACATGTTGAGAGTAACTGCTGCTTGTAGAAGTTCCAGCTCAGACGACACTTCCACTCAGTGTCGAAGTTCGAAAGAAAAAAAGGGTTGGGGGAGAGGGGGGGGGGGGGTTTAGGCACCTAAAGAATAACATAGTCATTAATGTTAACGCGGCGGAGTGGTAATAACATGATTTCTCTAATATTTTAAATATTAAATGGTTACTGCAATTTGAAAATGTTAGACAACATTAGGAAAAGTACTAGCAAATTATCAAAATGTTTTCTCTCTCATTTTGTTTTTTCTATCCCCACCCCCTCTCCCTCTTTCTTTCTCTGCCAGTGTCTTATTTTAATTTAATGCCTCCCAACTGCACCAAAGTTTACCCCTCCCTAGACTAGACATTCCACCGCCCCACCAACTGAGATCACACCCACAGTAGCGCCCATTTTTGGAAGCACTGATTAGGACGGTTTTCAACCGGCAGCCAACACGACAGGACGGACTGTTAATCAGGTTCCAATGCAACTTGTACTGTACCACCATTGTGAAAAACTCTTCTATGACTGCTGAGGTCAATTCATGATGCATTCATTCTTCCATGTGAGTTACACAATTCCACTGCGGGAGAAAAAAAAAAAAAGAATAGATCCACTGCCTCCCTAACAAGTATGCAGTAAGAGTCGACTAATTATGCGGTGTCCTGCAAAGTCGAAATGCATCAGTCTGAGAGACAAGAAACTAGAAGTCAGCATGCCAAAAATCATGGACTGTAAAACAGATGTAGACGCATAACTCAAGTTCTGCAACAAGCTAAAGTCAATAATGGATTATCAGCCAGAATTGTCCACTGGTGTTTACAGTCTGTGAAATCGAAGAAAAAGAAAAAGAGTCGTTCATTTATTTGTTAATTCATTGACGAAGATAAAAATTAAATACTACTATAAAAACAACAAACAACTACTTACCCCAAACATATTTGCTGGTTGGTATAAACAAGATGACAATTAGGGCAGCCGTGAAGATGATGTAACGTCCCCGTGGGCGTTTCATGTTGTGAATGCAAGCTAACAGATCGCGACTCTCTTCCAGTTGCCTGAGATATCACATGTTTGTGAGTCCGAAACAAAATAGATATGACATTAATAAATGTCTATCTACCAACAGCAATACGAGAATACAGATAACCGAAAACGAGTTGACGTTTTTTAATTTTGTTATTGTCTTTCATGCAACTAGTTTTGTAGGTTAGTTTGCACAAAACACGACTTATCTAAATGAGACAACCTCGATAAAAACCTTAAGCGTAAGTTGGACCTAGGTGCCTATTGGCTGAATGACTGTGGGTTATACAGTCGTGATCGTGAAACGTCTGGTTAGCGGCTCTTCTTTTTCTGCTTCTTCTTCTTCTTAAAGTCTATGCAGTGTGGCGTTCGTAGTCATTTCTATCCACAACCTTCTGTCTCGTGTACTTTCAATCACTTCTAACACAAATGATCCTCCAAGCCATGTTGTCATACTGTCCAGCATCTTTTCTCTTGATCTCCCTCTGTCTCTTCTGCCCATCAACTTTTCTACTTTCAAGATGTACTCCAGTTGTCTGTAGATGTAGATTGGCACTTTCTTATGTGGGTAATCAGTTTTCACCGTAGGTCAGTTTCTTTCAAGACATCTCAATTACTCTTTTTATCTGTCCAGGGTATTCACTTAATTTGTCTGTTAAATCAAATCTTCGCAGCTTCCAAATAATTTTTCAATTATCTCCAAATTCTCCATGATTCACTTCTGTAAATCAACATATGATATATTGCATAGAATTATCTTTCCCCTTTCTATTGACAAAGAGGGATTGCATAAAATATTCTTCATTTAAAAAAAATGTTTGAGCTGTAGTACATTTATCTTCTTTCATACATCTTCCATCTGATGTTATCAGGGTACCCAAGTACATCAACTTGCTTAAAATTTGTCTCCAATCAACTCAATGAACTCTCGTACATGATATACCTACTATTCATAACCTTCTGTCCTCCATCCAGTAATGTAGTTAACTTACCCTGAATGGATTGTTACTTTATGCGAAGTTATTATTTTGTCTGCTGCAGGCTCACATATTTATTAGTTAAAATACATTTTTAGGATTTAATGCGACATGGGACTCAAACAGTGAAACCACAGGACAGTTAACTAAACGTGCACGTGCAGACTGGTGGTGGGTGGTTGGGTGTGGGTCCGCCTCTATAATCGCCTCTGTTAAAATCATCATTGTCGCCTGTAGGGGGAATCCAGGGGACTCTCCTTTTACAGTTTATATTAATGAAAGACGAGAACTGTTGCTGGGGGGTTGAGAGTGTGTGTTTGTGGGTCCCCGCTTATTTTGGGTTGTTATATGGCGACACCTCTGCTGTCTTCTGTTATTTGGGTGATTCCCCTTGGGGTACCCCTGTAGTGTATATATATCTATGTATGCCCCTGTCTGTAGATCGTTCGTATTACACCTTCTGAGAATCCGTCTGTCAGTGCCTACAACTACACAGGCCAAGGAACCTGGGGGTTCAGGGTACTTGATGCCTACTCCTACCACCCAGCAGGCATGTTTTGTTTCCATTTTTTTTCCATTGTGGGGCTATGTCTTCTTCTTCTTTCCTCTTCTGAGTTTCTAGCCCCCAATGGAGCACAGGCCCTTAACCAGTTCACACCAAGTCGTTCTATCTTTCGCTATAGCATGCAGCTCTCTCAGTGTCTTCTCCATCTTTGTAACGTCACTCTTTAGCTCCATTCTCTGTGTTTTTTTTTATTATCTTCCTTTATGTCTATGCCCCTGTGGGTTCCAGTGTAAAGACATTGTATTACATTGTTCTCAGGTTTTCTCAACATGTTTTCTATCCAATACCAGCGTCTTTGCTTCACCTTCTGATACACTGAATGATTCTGTGTAAAAGATATTTGTTTATTTATTTCGTGTTTTTTCCTATGTATTAGATTTATTCGACATAAAACACAGTGTTATTATTATTGTCATCATTATCATCATTTATATGTTCTTAACCTGAGATATGGACCCTTTAGCGAAAATCTTCCCACCCACCCCCCCCCCCATTTTTCACTCACATTTTTGCCTATAAAATGTGAACGACCCCTTAAAAACCCCCCAACCCCCCCCACCCCCGGCTCCTTTTCTCCCAGTCCTATCCTTGTCTCGGCACATGCACAACTATACGTAGACAACAGCCCGCCAATATTCACATCTACCCTCGCCTGCCATGTTGGGAATGTATAATTGGATAGGATATGAGTATATTGCAAACGTGCCGTTTCACTTATGTGAGGAGATGTAGGACATTCTGGTGAATCGTCTCTTTGTCGTGTAGTCATACAACAGCAGCCAGGTCAGATAGAGAAATAGTTAACACCAGCAGCAATAATAAAACTCCTGAAAAGAACAATAAAGGGTTATTCTTCTCCTCCTTTCTCCATTATTTTTTCTTCCTTTTTGTTCTTCTTTCCCCCCTCATCATCATCCTTTTTCATCATTATCATCATCATCATCATCATCTTCTTCTTCTTCTTCTTCTTCTTCTTCTTCTTCTTCTTCTTCTTCTTCTTCTTCTTCTTCTTCTTCTTCTTCTTCTTCTTCTTCTTCTTCTTCTTCTTCTTCTTCTTCTTCTTCTTCTTCTTCTTCTTCTTCTTCTTCCTCTTCTTCTTCGTCTTCTTCTTCTTCTTCTTCTACTCCTCCTCCTCTACCGCTTCGCCCTTACAAAGACGGTTAGTGCGGTGTATTTTGGTTCACAGCTAGGCTGTGAAACAGCTGCAAACAGCTAATTGTCTTTTAATTGCCTTATACGAAACACGTTTTGAGGGAAAGTAGATCTACTGTCATACAATCGTAGAACCCTGAGCAGATCTGCCCATCTGTGCACTTGTCTAAAGTTTAACGGAACTTGGCCTGTGTGGATAATTTGAAAGACTATCAAAATGCTGGGAACTGTGGCATATGCATAAGGCGTGTCCTTTTTTTCCCATGTCTCATGTACATATAACAAAACACAGGTAGCATATAACACTTTACCGCTTTTAAAAAAAATATATTTATTATAAAAGCAGGACTTACCAAATACCAACTGTAAAAAAATACACACACAGTTAATAAATACCTTGACAAGTTTATCCAATGAACATATCCCCTAACGCAGTGTCTGGTGATGTTCAGTTGTTTGGAAAAAATCTCTCATTAATACATTGAGGAAAAAATCGATAAAATGTCGGCATTCTGTACTTAAAAAATTACACAATTGAAATCGATTGATTGCATTTTTATTTCCTTTATTTACTCATGATATTTCGTTGTTTATAACAATCGACCAGTGCGTGAATGTCCTAAGGTTTACTTGCTTAAGTTTGCAGAGTAGAAAAGAAACTTATTGACGGGGAGAATAATGATTGTTGGTTCAAGTCTGCATTCTTCCTTGGAGATGTTTATCTAAACTTGTCCGGTTCCAGTGCTCCAAAGGTGTTGTCCAACAACTACAGATTGTACAGATGATGTCAGTGACCACCTGCGTCAGGGAGGGGAGGAAAGAAAAGCGATCCGTTTACCGCTGGGGGTGTCTAGGGCGTACACTTGTTGATAGTTCACGATTTTGATGTTATTCGTCTCTTTACAGCACGATTCTCAAAACCTGCTACATATGACAAACACATACACGAGAACGTGAAAAGACAGGAGGTAACAGGGCCATAGAAGATACACGCACATACCCTTTGTATATATATATATATATATATATATATATATATATATATATATATATATATATATATATAAAGATCTATATATATATATATATTATATATTTAATGAATTGTCATTACGGTCTGAGGAGAATGGCATTATGAGGAGTTACCAGGGGATATGGCTGACGCTCGACACTCGGGGAAGGGGCGAGACGGATATATAATCAGACAGTTACTGGTAACATCGGGATTTTAACTCTTCGCTTGCTGCTTAAGATGGGGACGGAGCGCTTATGGCAGTGTCCGGAGTGCTGTGATGTCGATTCTTAATTGAACATTTAACATTCGAATATTCGATTGATTGAATAATTGATTGATTGAACACAAGCAAAGTAGAAATAATTTCGTTATTTGTTTCTAAAACACAGCATGGCAATGAGCTTGTAGAGCAAAACTAAAAAAAAAATAAAAAATATATAAAACTCAAATAAACCTGAAAACACTTTTGATAATTTCTGAACAAACTAAATCGAAGTAATGGGGATTTACAACATGTCTTGAGTGTCTATCAATACTGTATACACACACTGTCTATGAATGTGATCATTGTATCAAGGAATATATTCAGTCTCGACGTCTATTGCAACATGCTAATTCCGTGTGTAGTTATGTTGCCACTGATTAAACAAGGAATTGTTCCTTTCATTATGCTAGCCTCTGTTTGCCTTTGTTTTGTCTAATTCTTCAGCTGAAATGATAAAAGTTTTTTTTGGTGTAAATTACAAAATGTTTTAATAATGGTGGTCAGGATCGCGTATATAAGGTCATTATTGGGGTTGGGGGGGGGGGGGGGGTGGAGTCTGGAAGGAAATCAGCTCCCTTACATATTGTCTAAGGCGTGGTGCTGGGCTCAAGGTTCTAAAGTTTGTTAAAGGATAATAATAATATGATCACGATAATGAATGATACATTATATGGATATTGCTCACACACACTCACAAACCCAACACACACACACAAATGCACGAACGCACACACGCATGCACGCGCGCGCCCACACACACACAATATGATATATATAAACAGAAATGTAAAAAAGAGAGCTTCTATAATAATTGAGAAAAAAAGGTAGCGCAGCTTACATTTCTGACGACTTCTTTTAGGTAAAAGCACGTAAAGAAAAGGACCCTTTCCACGCCTATAGGGCTAGACCTATAGTTTATAGACTTATCGGCACTTGCTAGGTGATCAGCATTACGCCAGCCACTTTTATTTCCCAGGACTCGATCTGGTATTCATTGAAAGCTGGATCGACCTTGGAGCAGAGGTCATTTAAACAAAAATTTCTAGCCTCATCAGATCTGAACACACAACCTTCCGACGTAGGTCACACATAGACAAAACACAAACATATAGACAAACAACCTTCCGACTCAGGTCACACATAGACAAAACACAAACATATAAACAAACAACCTTCCTACTCAGGTCACACATAGACAAAACACAAACATATAGACAAACAACCTTCCGACTCAGGCCACACACACAGACAGAACACAAACATAAAGACACACACAGACAAAACAGAAACATATAGACACAAAACATGTTATGAGAAGGAGAAAACGATTACATCGTGACAGTAGGAAAGTAGGAGAGGAAAAGAAAAGAAACACTCTTTCACACTGCAACAACGGGAGAGGCATAACATTGTTGTCTGTACCCGGAGAGGCACTCTGTAGGATGACGTACAACACAATGAAGACTTCAATAGACAAAATTCAGTTAGAAGATCAGAAAGAATTCAGAAAAGTAAGAAACTGCTGTTATCATATTTTCACTGTCAGAAATATTGTAAAACCCGTCTTAGAATGGAATGCCACATTCTATATTAACTTTATAGACTTTGAAAAGATCTTTAACAGTCTTGATAGAACAATGATTTGGAGGATGCTTGCTGCATATGGGTTACTATATAAAGTTAGAAACATATTTAAAGGACTCTATGAGAAATATCTATGTACTGTGAAAGTAGGGCTCACGGAAACAGAAAACTGCAGAGTAACATCAGGAGTCTGACAAGGGTGCATTCTGTCACCTTTCTTGTTTCTCATAGTGATGGATTATGTTACAAAGAAAGCAACCTCTTCAAACGCCTGGGACATTTAGACTTTGCAGATGATATCTGTGTCACCAGCCAAAGTAAAGAACATTTGCAACGAAAGACAGATGCGATCACAGGAATAGCTAAACCAGCAGGGTTAAGAATCTATGTCAGTAAAACAAAACTGCTGGAGATAAACTGCAAAAGTAAAAGACCTTTAGTAATCGAAAATGTAGGTTTGGAAACAGTAAAGACTTCACTTACCTGGGAAGCAATATCTTATCGGTTGGAAACGTAGTTGTTGAAATCGAGCAGAGAATTGCAAAGGCAAATGCTGCTTACAGCAGTCTTCATAGTGCCTGGAGATCAAATATCTACAGCACTAAAACTTAACACAGGATAAACAAAACATGCGTTAGGAGAGTTCTTCTCACTGGAGCAGAAACTTGGAAAACAGGCAGAAAGATAGAGAGCATGCTCAGAGGTTGTGAGGGAAGACTTTTCAGTAGAATGTAAGGGTTCACATTGGCAAGAAAAATCAGCAATTCTAGATTACAACAAATGACAGACTTAGAAGATGTAAATTAAAAAAAAAAAAAAAGAAGAAAGTGGATTGGACCAGTCCTCAAAATTAAGAAAAAGAGACGGCTGAGACAGGAAATGCAATGGATAACAGGGGGACTGTCGTGAAGTGATCCAACCCACCCCTACACATTCGACTATTCGTAACGCCCCTAGCGGGCAGGTCACATTTCAAATATAGACCCGTCCGGTGGGTAAAATAGTCAATCGTGTCTACTTATACCTTTATTAGACGAAATGGATATGTCTATTTGTTCTAGATCTCTTGTGAAGTCTACATTTTCAAATCTGCAGTTTTGGGGTAGAGATTCTCTGTATTAATAATTCTTTTTCCGAGAAGCCGATTCACTTCATGGCGCATTAATACGGTAACTTCTTTCTCCGAAAGGATGCAAAAATTTCCCTCCCTCATTCACTGCCGACTTCCAGAGAGACCAGACGTATTTCGCCTTGTGCTTGAATTCTACTTTGAAAATACCAGATATTTTCTAGAAGAAATCCTAAGCTTGTGATGATATCTCCTTGGAGGCCAGGCAGTCTATCATCAGTCAACCAAACAACCATCCACTAAGCACCTACCAACACCACTCCAACATGGCAGACAGTAAGGTAGAAGCCAGTGTGTAGGCATCAGCTTACAGTCCACCCAATCGTGTTTCACTAGAGAACCTTCTTGAGGAGCTTTGTTGGGTTCCAGTGTAATAACTCTTTTCCAGTGTAATAACTCTGTTCCGGTGTAAGAACTTTGTTCCAGTGTAATAACTCTGTTTCAGTGTAATAACTCTGTTCCAGTGTAAGAACTCTGTTCCAGTATAATAACTCTGTTCCAGTGAATGAACGCTGTTCCAGTATAAGAACGCTGTTTCAGTGAATAAGCTCTGTTTGTGCCTGTGTTCACCAAGGCAACCGGCAAAAGGAGCAGTCAACCGAGTCAGCCTGTTCAGGTCATCATGAACCCACGAGTGTAGTGACGCCTACCAAACTTGGATAAGTAAATTTCTCTGGTGTAATGCCATATCCTCTATTTACACCCTGAGTACGATGATGATTCATCGAAGGATCTCTAGCTCCTTCTACAGTACTATTTTGGATCTGATCTCCCGAGTCCTGTTACTCTGAATCACCTTTACTGGAGTCCTAATGAT
This sequence comes from Candidula unifasciata, assembly GCA_905116865.2. Taxonomy (NCBI): domain Eukaryota; kingdom Metazoa; phylum Mollusca; class Gastropoda; order Stylommatophora; family Geomitridae; genus Candidula; species Candidula unifasciata. The sequence continues at coordinate 587,126 of CAJHNH020001101.1, forward strand.
ACACACACACACACACACACACACACACACACATATATATATATATATATATATATATATATATATATATATATATATATATATATATATATACATATGTGTGTGTGTGTGTGTGTGTGTGTGTGTGTGTGTGTTGCATTTATTACATGTCTTTGGAACTTTTAATTACTGACTTGGGTGTCCCTGTTTCACAGTTCGAACTGTCAAGCATTTATGTATGTATAACCATTAATCTAAATCTGTGTTAACATGGCTGTGGTATCACAATATCATAGCCTGTGAGCTATATATTTTTTAGTAGTGGGGGCGTCCAGTCAAGTTGCGCCTAGGAATATTATATATTCTGTAGTGCCATAACTTGAGTTTCCCCACTCCTGAAATAGGTTGGGTGTATATTGGCCACGGGATACCCTTTAGACCAATACGAGCCGACACCTTAACATTATTATATTTCAGTGTGCTGTTGGTTCGTAAGGAGAAATCCTGAAAACAGGCACGCGACACGAGCGGTATGTGAAAGGGACAGCGAGGAAGAGGCAGGCTCAGAGGCACTTGAAGGCGAACCTTTAAGGCTGAACTCAAGTTTACGCAAGTGACAAAACTTGAAATAGAGAGGATGGCTCAGGATCGAATTGAATGGCGACAGTTTGTCTCTGCCTTATGTGCCTTTTTGCGGGTCGAGGATTGATTAATTTAATTAGTTATCTACAGTGTCGAAAGCTTTAATAAATTCTGCACATACAGCTCCACAAATTGTTCATTTGTTGATATTGTACAGCTAGTTTTAAGTTTTTTTGTGTGATTTCCGTCAGTGATGAGGACATAAACATTTAGTTCTGAAACCCCTCACTGGGTGTTA
>CAJHNH020001101.1:592984-612984 GCA_905116865.2 Candidula unifasciata
CCCAGCTATGACCGTGGACTGAATCCACCATCTCTAGCACTCGAGTCGGACACCATGCCTGGAGACCACGCCGCTTTCCTTACGGGTAAGGAAGCAAACGATGAATCACCGTGTTTAGCTTCGGACGTGAGTCCGGGGTTGTAACGCACAGTGATGGGCTCATGAGATCCGGGTAAGTTTGACGAGAGAATGGTTTGTGTCAAATGAGACATGGCGACGGAAGTACACTTAGGGCGACATGCAGTTACCGTAGATACCATTGATTACTTGCGTTGGAAGAAGGTCGCAGATCGTGTACACCTCTAGCTCTATGCAGCTGCTATTTATGACCATCAGCTGCACTTTAATGTGAACAACTCGTAGCAAATGAGATGTTGCTGGTTCACGGTTGAGAGAGCAAGTAAGACATGTGGCTTAAGTTCAGTAGTTTAACCAGTTTAATTTAGGACGTCGAATATGTTACCTATCTGTACAAAGTGGCTGGATGAAGGTGGGCGATTTAAAGGTAAAAGAAAATACTCTTTATACTAGCTTTTTGACTGTCCTTGTTTACATTCGCATACTCTGATATTTTTTCACATTTGACACACTTATTTTAGAATTGCTTCTTTTTGTTGTATTAAAATTCTCTTCTTTGTGCTCATTAAAATCGTTTCTAAATAGCGCCGCTCGGCTCTCTAGCGTAGTTGGCTAAACCGGATTGCGTTGTGACCGGGTGACGAACTCCTTGTGGTCCGGGTTCACTCCCAGGGGTAGGCAGAAAAGCCACATTTCTCCCAGATTTACGGTATTTACAATGGAATCTTCTTTTTGTCAAAATCTGCTTGTGCCGCTAGGCGTCGCAGTCTATCAAATGATCGGCAACCGAGCCAGGGCGCGCTCAGTCGCTTCATATGCAGTGATGTTATGAAGTCTCAAGTTGTCCGTGACTCCTTCAATCCATCTTCTTCTTGGTCTTCCCCTGCCTCTTGGTCTTTCGATTTTCATGTTGTATGCTCTTGATGCTGGCATCGTGGGTTCCATTCTCATTAGGTGACCAAACCATTTCATTCTTTGCTTCTCAATAAATTTAACGATGGGTATGGTTCCAATAGTTCTTGTAATCACATCGTTTCTCACTCTATCTCTTCTGGTTTTATTCGCAGCCATTCTCAAACATCTCATTTCACAGGTGGTTAGTCTTCTCTCGTGTTCTTTTGTTAATGTCCAAGTCTGACATTGATAACCTAATGTCGGTATAAAGATTGTATTTATAATTTTTCTTTTTCTATCTCAGCTGGGACAGCAGGGTGTTTTAAAATTGGGGCAAGCTGGTATGCGACATTGTTGGCTTGTTGGATTCTTGCTTCGATCTCTCTGTCTATTTTACCATTGGATGTAAAGATACTTCCCAAGTATTTAAATTCTTGCACTTGTTTTAGGCTGTGATCTAGAATCTTTATGTCGATGGTCTGTTGCTCTCTACTTATGCTCATGACTTCTGTCTTTTCAGTATTGATCTTCATATGATGCTTGAGGCAACTGTCGTGTAGTAGGTTTATGTGGTCTTGCAGCTGTTTACTATCACTGTGAAATATGCATTATTCGTCGGCAAAGAGCAGCTCATTGAAGTCCTCCTGTTTATCGACATCTGTTGGTGTTATGTCTATTTTATTAATATTGTCTATAAATATTATGAAAAGTAAAGGTGATAATACACAACCTTGTCTTACTCCTGATGTTACTGGGAACCAGTCTGTGATGCCAGCTCTTGTTCTAATGGCGCTTTCACTTTGTCTATAAATAGCCCTAACACAATCTAAAATTGTTTTATTTATACCGTAGTTTTCAAGAACTTTCCATAATAAATTTCTGTTTACTCTATCGAAAGCTTTTTCTTGATCTATGAAAGCGATGTTCATTTGATGTCTGTGTTCTATTGTCTTTTCGCTAACTTGTCTTAAAGCAAAAATAGCGTCAGTACACCCTCTTCCTTTCCTAAATCCGACCTGTGATGGGCTCAGGATCGGTTCTACAACGGATCTAATTCGTTGTTCCAGAATTTTGGCAAACATTTCTCCTACGTGGCTTAGAAGGGAGATGCCTCTGTATACTACTTACAATGGAATCAAGGCCGAAAAATTGCGATATCCATAATACCGAGCCTAATGGTTAACAACTCACGGCTTCTGGATACTAAAACGAACAAATTAAATAGCGCCTTTCCTCATTTGAAGACTGCCTCTGACAGCACATTGAAGAATGTTACCGTAATAAATAGTCTCAAGCCTCGAAGGCCTCAATAGGTTCTCGACAAGCACAAGTTGTGATTCTTTCACAAAGATTATTTTGGCTATTTTAATGTCGGGTGTGTTGTCTACTTATACTTTGCCCAGCTTGTTAGACTTCATGACAGGAAACGACAGCGCAAGGGACGTTGAACCTAACAGCGACTGTCCTAAGATACAGTGTGCCCGATAATGTATCTGCTTCCTTGCTTCTTTGGGCATGGCAGCGTTTTGCCAGGCTGGCATTGATCTAGCTGGAAGGAATTTCTTTCAAGCTAGGAAGTCTGAGATGAGTTGATTCAAGAACCGACATAACAGCGCTTAGGGAATTCCATAAGCTCTCGGTACCTATATTCTGCAGCCAGCGCAGTGTTACAATACCACTGGTGCCAGTAGCAGTCTAACTATATGTCAGTTTTGCTTTCCCTTTGAACGTCGAGTATCGGCCAGATCCCCTCCTCACTTCTCGCTGCCTCACTCTCACCAGACAATGGTGATCCGTTTGCTCCTCCGAATTGTGCACGTGCTCCCATAAGGCTTTTGTGGAGCCTGTCTTATTATGCATTAGTATTCCACCAAGTTATGCAGAGCCGGTCAGTCTGTCCGACTGTTTATTTCTGCTAGATAATGGGCGTCTGTGGTTTAGGCGTTGCGAACGTGCTTTGTTATTCAAGGTGCCGGGTTCAATCCTAGCTGCAGGCGATGAGGCAGCAGACCGTCTTTCGTTGGTTTCGACAATGGTATCAATAGTCGACCGTTTAGAAAGCAAAAGCAAACTACTGAAAGTAAATTTGCTTAGACAAACCACAACAGCTAAAAACTACTTGGGTGGTTCTGCAACGTCCTGAAAGGGATACATTGCTGTAGAGAAGTTAATATCAAAGCAGCCCGTCGTTGTTTATTTTATGACTCTGGAACGCATGACTGGGTCAACAATGCGGTCATTTAAGGACTGGCACACTAAGAAATACTTGTTCTTATCTGTAATTCTGGTGTTAGCAACGGCGTATTCTTTGTTCCTTTTCGTCAAACAGCAAATTATACCTAGCCTCTGGGCTTCTTCTGATTCTAGAAGTCACCGGTGAAGCCACCTCCTCACTGCAAGACTTCGCTTTGCAAACTTTCAGATTGAATGTTGACTTTACCACGACAACTTATGTAATAGAAGTCGACGCCATATTCACATGGTCACACTGCGTGTCGAAAGGTTTCAACACATCTAAGCTTTTCAAATTTAAATGTCTTAACTTCAAGACAGTATGTCTGTGATGACAATACTGTTTTACTGCTATCATTTAGACATAATGTCTTTCAAATTGTTCAGTCATTGTGTTCAGTAGACTTTGTTCTACTTGTGTTTCTTCTCCCCCCCCCCCACATGTCTCTCCTCTGCTTTATTTAATCTCATCATGATCATTATCAGAATTTCCACTTCTACTGTTTAGCCGCGTGGGGAGAAACAGTTTACGATCCATTGCTTGATTGGCAGCAATGGCTATTGTCCCTCCGTATCGATGTAGAAGCTCTTTCATGTCATCAATCTACATTCTCCTAATGTAATGAAATATAGGCAGAAAGGGGTTAAATGAACAAGCATACATTTCAGACCACCACACGGCGTACTAATCCATCACTGTGTGAAATGACAGAAATAGGTGATTAGAAAGCCATGGCCTAGCCAGCTATGCAGAACACACCGCCATGACATCTGACAGTGAGGGATGAAACATTCGACGAGTGCCCGTGAACTGTGACCAGCGGATGAGATACGTTCATCCAGACGTGACCACCAAAGACAGGTGACAGAGAAGTGATGGAGAAGGTACGCCAAAAAGAGCGGGAACCGCTGGAGAATAAAGTTAGTCCCGGAACCGCTGGAGAGGACAGTTAGCCCCGGAACCGCTTGAGAAGAGAGTTAGGGCTAGACCGCTAGAAAGACCGGTTAGGAGAAAACTAGTGCTTTACTTCGTTTAGAAGGTATATATTAAACTTGGAGTTTAGCCAGAACAGTGGTTAAGGAACTCGTAGAGAGTCATACGAATAGCCTGTATCCAGATAATACAGTGTTCATATACTATTGAATTTATGAACCCTCTATGACTGGAATATTGTAAATAAACAGCTCTTGTGTAATTGTTAAATCACTGGCCTTGTTCTTGAGTACGATTGAAGAGAGCTACGAACTATATTCATTCAACTTGGCCGACTTAGGCACATCTATTGCTTGGGGGATGTACAGACGCCCCGTGTACACAAGTATGAGGATATTTGGAGCCGTGACCAACGATCAGTCTTGTGTACTCGACATCTTTAAAAAACAAGACTGCTGTTACAACATAACAAATAAGCAACTGCTATAAAAATGTGAACTAAAAGCAACTTTATGATTGTACCTGCTGAGTAAAACAAAAAAAGTCGATAAACCCGTCATCAGATTGGAGAGACGTAAACCAGACCAACAGCCTGCACCACCTTTTGGAGTAAACCGTCTACACTAGAATCAGGGGGACACGCCCGTTCTAGCCCGGAGCAACCGTCTACACTAGAAATAGGGGGACACGCCCGTTCTAGCCTGGAGTAAACCGTCTACACTAGAATCAGGGGGACACGCCCGTTCTAGCCCGGAGCAAACCGTCTACACTAGAATCAGGGGGACACGCCCGTTCTAGCCCGGAGCAAACCGTCTACACTAGAATCAGGGGGACACGCCCGTTCTAGCCTGGAGCAAACCGTCTACACTAGAATCAGGGGGACGCGCCCGTTCTAGTCGGGAGCCATAATATAAACTTTTCCTAACTTTAAATACTCGGAAGACTATAGGAAAGTCAAGAACGGTGAGCTGTCCGATTTTACAAATAGGAACTGCAAAATAAGCGCGATTTCAAAGAACCTTGAACATTAATAATAATTAGTTTAAATATATTGTGATTTTTAATTTACAGTGGTGTAGGGCAAACCTTTTCTTATCTTTCCCTACCTTTCCTTTTAACTTAGAAAATAATTCCAGGAGAGTGCAGATTTTCAATTACAGTGTGTTGTGAAAAGAGAATTTTTTTTTCAGACCACACTCAACAAGGTAATTTGACATTTTCTGTTTTTTCAATTTTAATTTACTTGCATTAGTTAGTTTTCCAGGTTTTAATAATGGCATATCAAGGAACAGTGAGAGCACAGTTTAGCAGAGTTTTTAATGAATTAGCACAGTTAGGTAGAAAACTCCGTATTCCATTTTTTATAGAACAAAAAACTGCTCTGCATTGGTCAACAGTAGATAGTCGTAGACAAAGACAGAGAGAAAGAAATTATAACATAGCTACAGTCACTAGAAGTAACGGCGATGTTAATCGACTGTCCGGTTTCCCAGACAGGCGAAATTATGCTAACGAGAGATTGCAATACCCTAGAGACAATCAGTACCGCAGACCAGACAACACAAAAGCGTACGAGAAAAATCAGGGTCAACTGAGGTCATGTGTACAAAATGAACGAGGGCATTTTAAAAATTTCCATAGAGCAGACAGGTTGAGAAAATTAGCAAATAATAGAAATAGCAGAGCACAGGAGCAGTGGCATAATTATGGCAACAGTTATCAGAACATTAATAGAGTAGGAAATATCCAGGAGAATAACCGAAGTCGAGTTAGGTCATGTAATTCAGAGACCAGATTCTGCATGATGAGCACTAATCAAGATTACAGGGCCCACGTTACGACCCATAATCAAGCCAACAAATTCAAAAGAGACAGGTTAAGAAAATTAGGCTATAATAAGAATATAAGATTGCAAAACTTAGGAAATAATCGCGAGGTCAGTAACTATAACGGATTATGGCGAACAGGTAGTAAAAGCACGTGCGCTGCTGATGATGAGACAAATAGATTAGTAGTAAAAGGGTTAAAAGAGAGGAATCTCATGAAACGGTTTAATAAAAGCTACATTAACGAAGTAAATGCGGTAATTGTAAACGGGACACGCGGTCGATACTTTAAAGAAGAAAGGAACATAGAGACACATAAAGAGGTAATACCGGCCAACGTTAAGTCGGAAAAAGAAGAAGATAAAGAGGGTTGTTTAGCAATGGAATGGTTATGGGAAGTAAACGCGGTAGAAGTAAAAGGACTAGATCGTAATAGCGCACATAGGAAAGTAGAGAGGGTAGGGACAATTAAAGAAAGAAATCAGCAGGATTTGTCTTATGCACAGGCGATGCCTACAGATGAAGAAGGTGAAGGAGCACCGTTTGTAGTTAGTAATATAAAGATAGATTTATTCTCTGAAAATTACGACGCAGATGATGAGTTTGGGATCACTAAGAAAGCAGGTCGTAGATTTTTAGTCGCTGTTAGAACCAGGACAAATACTCCGTCTAGTGTGAAAGAATTAAAACCGTCAGAAGTACTAGTTAACGGTACATGTAATCGTAGAAAAGAAGAAGAAGAAACAGTAGAAACTGCGCCTAACAAAAGGGAAAAACAGGAAACAGGAATTTCTGAAATTAAAAAGAGAAGTACAGATCTAAAAGAGGAAATTGTTTTACAAACACACAGAGAACGTAGGGCATTATTACTTGAGGCAGAGTCTACTGAAGCGTCGGAAAGCTCAGAGGAGATAAGAAGCGACACAGATAGTTGTGGAAACGCAGGCGATTATGAAACAGATCAGGACACGGCCGAGCCCAGAAGAGGAAAGAGAAACCGAGGGCATACGTCATCCTGTCAGGATGACTGCAACCCTCCGCATAGAAAGAGGGATGCGAAAGTGAGTGCCATACATACACGCAGAAAAATGAAAGAGGTAGGACTAACGTTTCAGTGGTCTTTGGTTTAGGATGCTGTTGAATGAAAACAAATCAGATGACAGTGCACAGCTATGTTGTACGTCTTATTTTTTAATACTTTGGACATTTCGTAAACGGTTGTTTATTTTTATAGCTGTTATTCGCTGCCAGTGCATGGTGTAATGTGATAATTTGTAGAAGAATCAGTAAACGATATGATAGAGTTTTTTAGCAATGAAAAATACTCATAAACGGAAGCAAAGAATAAACAACATACATACATAACCAGCGATGGAGTCCAAATAACTGCCGACCGATCGATCATACACGGAAAATATGATAATAAACGATAGGAGTTTAGATTTTATCAAAAATAATAGCTTTCATTCTATTAGGGTTTGGGAACCGTTAGAGACATCACTACCAACATTCAAAGTGCAAGACATGCCACGACATCTAAAGAACATTAGTGCGATAGACATGCATGATCTCGTACACGAATTAAGTCAGGTTGACACTTTTCAAGAAAATACTTTAAATACACACAGAAACAGGGCCATACTGATACCTGGATTATGCATATTGCAGGGACTTATAACTTTTCTTTATTTACGACGGAAAGGCTTTAAATGTACAAAAGTAACTAATCATTTAATAAAAGAAAAAACACAGATCACTAATGAGACAGAAGAAGATATAGAACTAGAACAATTAGCATCCACTACAGTTAGTAGGCCAGAATCATCAGGGGGTAGACTGAATTTATACCCTGAGTAATAAATCATACATCAATTACAGCTCCCCCCCCCCCCCCCCCCCCCACCTTTCTTCCCCATGACTGACTGAAATGGGATCGTTCGTAAAATGGTTCAATAAATGTGGGATTGTAGGGTGTATAACAAGTAATTAGTTTCATTCATTATAATTTACGTACCCTATATTGCTGTGTTCAGAGGTACCGTGCTCGCTACACATATTCTGTTGTTGTGTCTACATGTCATTTGTCCGACAATATTAAATATATACCGTAGTTTTGTCCCTACCATTTAATATTTACATTTGGTTTTGCACTATGAACGTTTTTTAATCGTGTTGTACTCTCCCGGACAAGTGAAAATCCACACGTTCGGTTGTGGGTGAAGATTACAATACCTACATGTTTTATGTTCGCTAAGAGAGTTACTGGCCACAAAACCTCTCTTATACATTCTGTCAGAATGATGACTGATTTGAGTTTAACCAGACTTTACTGAGGTACACAGTTAGAAACGTACTTGGCGATAAGCCAGTCCAAAGCATGACATGATTGGTAACTGAATATAGGCCGGCTATTTCTTTACAGAAGATGCGATATGCATTAAACAGAGGAAGCAACCTCTTAGGGAAGCAACAATTAACGCTGTGGACTATCACAGTAGATAAATGCCTGTAAATACAGGTGGTGGCATTCTACATTCGACTTGAGGAAATGCTACGATTGTTTCTGAGAAATTTCTCTCCAATTATTATACCTAACGGTATAAGAATTATTTATACTCTGTAAAGGTTATACCTTATTGTTCAGTCTATGTTGACTTTCTCAGAGATTCTATTTTCATCCTTTCTTGGGGAGATGACATTTTCGAGTTTTATTTTATTGATAACTGGGGATACATGGCATGTCATTTCTTGTATACAATGTTTTCAGGTTTGAGTTTATAAAGGAGGAATACAGATACTATTCCTTTATACTCCGGACAACTCCGCACATTCATTAGGGATACCAGTGAATAAGAGGTTGTTATGCTAATACAAAGAGGGAGTTGTATCGTTTTTTTTTTTTTTTTTTTTTTTTTTTTTTTTTTTTTTTTTTTTTTTTTTTTGTCTTTAGAATTATTGACTATTAGTTATTGTATGCATGTCACGTTTTCATTATTCTGCATGAATTTTATGATGTTACATGTTATGTTGCATGCTATCATTACGTGGCTAGATGTTCACATAAGGTTTAGTTAGGTAGCGGGTATAATTAGAGTAGGTTTTATAAAATTGAAGATAGGAAACAATTTTGTTAAAAAGTGTGAAGGGCGAATGTAATGAAATATAGGCAGAAAGGGGTTAAATGAACAAGCATACATTTCAGACCACCACACGGCGTACTAATCCATCACTGTGTGAAATGACAGAAATAGGTGATTAGAAAGCCATGGCCTAGCCAGCTATGCAGAACACACCGCCATGACATCTGACAGTGAGGGATGAAACATTCGACGAGTGCCCGTGAACTGTGACCAGCGGATGAGATACGTTCATCCAGACGTGACCACCAAAGACAGGTGACAGAGAAGTGATGGAGAAGGTACGCCAAAAAGAGCGGGAACCGCTGGAGAATAAAGTTAGTCCCGGAACCGCTGGAGAGGACAGTTAGCCCCGGAACCGCTTGAGAAGAGAGTTAGAGCTAGACCGCTAGAAAGACCGGTTAGGAGAAAACTAGTGCTTTACTTCGTTTAGAAGGTATATATTAATCTTGGAGTTTAGCCAGAACAGTGGTTAAGGAACTCGTAGAGAGTCATACGAATAGCCTGTATCCAGATAATACAGTGTTCATATACTATTGAATTTATGAAGCCTCTATGACTGGAATATTGTAAATAAACAGCTCTTGTGTAATTGTTACATCACTGGCCTTGTTCTTGAGTACGATTGAAGAGAGCTACGAACTATATTCATTCAACTTGGCCGACTTAGGCACATCTATTTCTTGGGGGATGTATAGGCACGACTGTGCCACACTAAGGCGAATTAGCTGTCACATCATATCGTTTCACGCGTAGCGCTTACGTTAGTAATTATGGCTGCATTCTTACAAGATGATCAAACAATCTGATCTTCTGTATCTCACTGAATTTGCTACATAGTGTTTTTCCTACTGTCTTCTCTTGTTCTTCTTTCGTTCGCCTGAAATACGTTGTCTATATCAGCAATTTTGTCTTTCGTATACATTTCACTGTTGTTGTTAGTTCATTCAGTGGTCCATAGAATTTACGTTCCACTGTTGTTCTTTGTGGCCAAAAAATTTGCCTTAATGTGTCAAATTCAATGCAGTCCTGGAGTACATGCTCTGCTGCCTGGGGCACCTTTCCACAGGTGCACATGGCTGATACACCTATCTTGAATTTGTGTATATATGGCTACGTAATCGGTTGTGCCCTGTTCTGAGGCGGAGGATAATGACTTGTTCTGATCTGTCAAAAATAGAATAGTCGTCTTGTGGTGGGGCTGGTAGTTTGCTGATCGATTTAATTATCCTTTTCTGTTGGTGTTGTGTGACTGGTACATCCAGCTGCACCTTTGCCGCACCTTCCCCTGCCAGTTGATCAGCTTTTGCATATCCAGGCACTCCACAATATGATAGAATCCATTGCATTACGACTCTTCGCTGAAGGCTGAGTTGTGTCGTGTTTGCAATTCTGGTAGTTTCCTAGACTGGTGTGCTTGAAGTACGAATTTTGCATCTGTCAGCATTACCACAAACTGCGAGCCAAGATTGGTATTGAGCAGTTTCTCTGTTGCTATCTTGATAGCTTGAGTTTCTGCTTCATAGTTATGGCAGTACTTCGCGGCTGGTACACCGGACCTATCCCTAGTATCAACCTAAAGTCTGATAACACCTTTTCTAACCTCGTCTCTGATGGTTATGTCGACGACTGTTCTCAGGCACCCCATTTCACATTTATTAATATTAAGTAAGTTAACCTTTGATAATATCAAAGACTAGTACTGGCAGCTCAGTGTTGGTATTAATAAAAACATGTTTCTCTGAACCCATAATTATGTTTGGATTCCTAATTACCGTGTCAGTTGGTATATACGTGAACAGGTTCGGTTGCATCTTTTTTCTATTTCATGGTCTGTTCTTCCGCCCTCCGAAAATATACATCCTAGACATTTAAATTTTGTTATCCCGTATATTTATACGTAAACATTATTATAATCTTCGAAATGAAAATATCCCTGCTTTTTTGTGAGGTTCCCCATACGCAAATTTGTTGTGTTTCTATAACCGTTTGTCTACTGTATCTTTGCAAATGAACCCTAAGCAGAAAAACATTGTATCTGGCCCGTAGAGACCGAACTGCCCATAGTGGCAACTGTATTCAGCTATGTCCACTTGCTGTTGGTCGATGTGTTCCGGGGAGTACATGGCCCCGATAACTTGCTGGTCAGTACTGGACATGCCCATGTCGATGAGATCATTGACCATCAAGGTGTAGGACTGAGCGAACCGCATCATCACCTGAAGAGAAGGGAGAAAATGCGTTAAAAATGACACGTTAGAACACTAATCTAAAGAGAATCAGAAAAAGATTAGCGGGCGACAGCAAACTGGCACATACACGGACAGGCCTAGCAAGAGGTCAATAGATTAAATTCCATTAGGACAAGGGGTTTTTCAAACTTAGCTGGGCTCTCAGGGCCACTCAGATCTAAGATAAGTAATAGGAAATGTTCTTGATTGCAAAAGCAGCTGACATACAAACGCGCATACATACAAACATACATACATACAAACATACAAACATACATACAAACATACACATACATACATACATACACATACATACATACACACACACATACACACACACACATACACACACAAATACACACACACATACATACACACATACACACACACACACATACACACACACGCACACACGCACACACGCACACATAAACACATGCACACATGCACACATGCACACACATGCACAGATGCACACATATGCACACATATGCACACACATGCACACACACACGCACGCACACGCACGCACACGCACGCACGCACGTACGTACGCACGCACGCACAGACAGACAGACAGACATGCATGCATGATATATACATAACGAAATGTGTGTAGAGGAATACGGTTTTATAGAAGAATGCAGCGATCTTGCGTAATCGAAGAATCTTGAGAGAAAAATCTATAAATACATTCCTATAGAAAAGCAATGAGAAGAACTCCAAAGGCTAGCATGCACACCAGGGGTCCACCGATCATCAGTAAAGATCCTTCGTCGACGATTATTTCGGCCCATTACTTCCTATACAATCTCTAAAGATGGGCCAACCTGAGTCATAGAGCCAGGCCTCTATCTTCGTCTGCTGCAATTAATCGGACTCTCGGGTAGAGACAAGACGGAATGGTGACTTTGCAACAGGTATTGTGAAATGTGGCGTTATATTGTCGATGCGGTAGCAAATTAGCCGTCTACCTTCACGACTAGAGTGACAAGATTACGATTGGTTCACCGAACAGGTGTTATACTTTAGCATTTGACAGAGAGACGCTGGCAGACACTTCACGAGCATTTTGCCTTTAAGAGTTAAGAAGTTCCTTTCCACTAGGAACTCAGACCAGTCTACCGAGGCCCATCCCCTATGACGTTCCTTAGCACCCACAGCCGGCTCGAAGCTCTTTCTGCTGCTTCGCCTATTTGTTTTAGTAACCGTTTTACGCTCGTTTCTTTTCAAGCTCAGTTGCTTTAGCATATTGTTGTGGAAGTGGAGATAAAAACTCTTGCGACTACCTAACGGCGAAGATTTTAATTGTGTATGTATGCTTCATCTCTCCTCAGACCGGCCACGAGCTCACTATTTTTCTAGCTTGTATAGGTGATTTTAGTCCATCCACGACTATGCCTGGTCTCAGGCTGCTTTTCTAGATCGACTCTAGATATTTTTCGAAATCAGGCTGGTCGGCAGCCAGTAACCAGTCTCTCGCACAGTCAAGTAATGATGGAGAGTATGCGACCTTATTGATTTTACCTTTAGAAATCTGCCTAGCCTTAAGGAAGCGCATGGGCGACTGTAGGACTGGCTCTCGCGTTGGCTCTCATTCTGGCTTGGTCCACAATGTCCGCTAACTCTTTCAGGAATTTGTTTATGCGCCATCTATATCGTTCCTGACCTAGTGTTTTTCTGCACGCGGACAATACCTGCTCGAGCGTCTGTTTAGATCTGCGCAGTGGGCATGTCTGATAGGTAGTCGCATGCCATTTCACCATGTGGATGCCAGACGGTAACACATCGTACGCAGATCTTACGACAAAGCTCAGCCGCAGCGGGCGCCATTCGCCAGATATCCCCACATGTGAGTATTCGTGGCAAAGTGCTCTCGTGGCCGACCCATTTGCCTTGCTGCGACTGCTGCGTGACTTTCTGGACCCGAGTTTCGTTTTCGGTGCCCCTTATCTGCTGTATTGCAATGTCTCTGCGTTCTTTGGCCGTGACTTTGGCACACCAACTGACTTTCCTATGCCCTAGACCGTGTCAGTCGGTTTGTGTGTAACCCACGACTTTCTTTAATTTCAGTTCTTCCTGAACAGATTCTATCACATCGAGGACTTTCCATTCCGTACATGTCTTTAAAGCAAGCTGGACAGCTGCCACCGTGGTGTCTAAAGATGCATCATCGCGAGTCTTACCTTGCCGACTTTAAACTCTTTGGTTATTGATTTGAACGGAAGTACCAACTTAGCATGTTCACAATAGAGAGCCACACCGGACAGACAAGGCGGTGCTTCAAGCCATTTCCTCATGGCTGTCTTGATTTTCTCTCTCCATAATTTCCACTGCGGTCATGCTCACCTCGTACACGAGTAGCGACCAGAGGAGATTGGGAATCAACATGAACTAGAGACCTAGACCTTGAACATCCAGATCAGCCTGCATCGCTCGATAGCACGCAGGTCTGTTGCCAGTGACTCATGTATACGTCGGGCTTCCTGTCTGTCACATTATTTCGAATAGTAGACGCGGCTTAGGCTCTTCACCGGTTACTCCAGAATTGTGAGGCTCCTTTTCCTTGCCACCATGAAACGGGTTGCCGCGACTTTACCTTTGAGGACTGACAAACTACTTGATTGCTGCGGTTTTAACCGCATGTCACACTATTCCACAACGCCGTCCAACCTCTTTAGAATCGTGCGGGCATCACCCTCACTGTCTGTTATGATAGTTGTGTCATCCATAAATGCACGCAGTGGCGGCATTCAGTGGTCCCCAATTTAGAGGCATTGACGGTAGTCGGCAGTCCTGTCTTACATAATCAGCATGATCATTACGAACAGTATTGCCAAAATCGGACATCCGATTGCTATGCCAACCTAGAGTTCAGGGCATCTCGTAGTAAACGTGGGACTAGAGAAGCGTATGGTGAACTTTGAGAAATATTGCTAGATCATTTCGGTGATCTGTGACGGTACGTGGAACGTGCGAAGGGTCTGCTACAAAAGCTTATAGGGTACCGCCCCATAGGCGTTGGCGAGGTCCAGTCGGATCACATGCAAATTGGTTTTCTCTGCCTTAGCTCTCTGGATACACTCCCAGATCACGGCCACTTAGTCAAGGCACCCACGGGCGCCGGAATGCCACCTTTCTGAACCGTTGTGTCAATATATTTGTTCGCCATCAAATACTGTATGATTGCCTGCGTGTCATAACCGAGAAGAATATCCTGCCCTCAACGTTCAGCAGCGAGATAGTTCTGACTTGGGATAGAATGGAGGAGTCTCGCCCCTTTGGAATGCAGACTCCGTTGGCTTTCTGCTACTCGGTACATACGTACTTTCGGCTAATGCTAATCGTAGCAAGCGGTGAAGATTTTTGGACAGCGGTTTTACACCATGTACGGTACATCGTTAGGTACCGGGGCAGATTTGCGGCTGGCTCTCTTCACAACTTCTTTGAACTCTAGCTAAGCAGGTTTAAAATGATATCTTTGGTAACTATGGCAGCTTTAGGCCTCCGGTGATCTCTGGGTTGTCATTGGGAGGTTCTTTCTTTTTCTGATCGAAGTACATCTTCAGTAGATACAACTCCAGTTCCTCTTTACCGACAACAAGAGTCCCAGTCTTTGGTCGCTCGAACAGGCTTTGGACAAACTGGAACGGGTCTCTAAAGAACTTCTCTCGCTCCCTTTGGTTCTCCGTCTGTTCTTACAGACACGCTCAACGCAAGAAAGGGCACTGTGCAGCCATACATCGTACAGTCCCTCCTGTTCGCGCTGCCTGTAGTGGCTTTGATCTTTTTCTGAGTGCGTTCTTGTCTGCTCGGCAATTCTCAACTGTTCTGAATTAGCAGGCACAGTGTTTATAGATTATGTCACCAAACCGAGTTAGCTTGTCACCTAGCAATTTTTTTTTTAGTTCAACATTAATTTTCTAATAAAGTATACCCTGCAGCTCGCACCCGCACACCCTATCGTTTGCGTATGGAAACTTGATCTTTGTCCGCACTTCGTCGGATAACAGCAGACGGGCGCCTCCGTGACAGACTTTGGTCTCTCCCGGCGAATGGGAGTTCACCCTGCCCGTCGTTCACTGACGAGTCATAGCTACAGGAGCAGCTATGCGCCGACGCTCACTGTGTGGCACACCCTCGCATTTATAGCTTAATGCATAGTCGTCTGTGCTTTAGACGTTGCGAAGGCGCTTCGTAATTCTGAGGTACCCAGCTGAAGTTCAGCTGCGGACGATTTGGCTCCAGACTACATTGGTTGATTTGACAGGGGTATTGAAAGGCCGACCGTCCAGTTGGCACTGGAAAACTACTGAAGGTAAAACTACCTACTGAAACCAAAAACAGTCAACAAGTGTGGTCATTGGTTCTGTAACGTTCTGTAAAGGACATATAACTAAGATTTCATTTTATATGTAATAATCTATGAATATAAAGTACAGAAATACGGTTCTGTAGAAAAATATTACAACATATGGTTCTACAGAAGAAAGTAAAAGTACTGTTTTATAGAAGGAACAAGAGATACGGATCCACAGAGAAATCCATCTAAAGGATTCTCTATAAGAACACAAAGATATGAAAGCATAGAAAACATAAGTAGACCACAGTCATATCGTGATCCTTTGTGTGCTCTTAGACGTCACACAGGGCTAGCATTGGATTCCACCACTCAGCTCTATTGCATACAACTTTTTCGATTTCTGACATGGAGTTCAGCCCATTATTTTTTCCTCTCTTAATAAAGTTCCTCCTAATGTTTCCCTTAGACGTCCTCTTTTTATCCCTTTCAGACCGTTTGTTTCTCATTTCGGTGCCTGTTTTGTAATTCTTTGCTTATTTTGTCTCAGAGTGTTCCGAATTAATCTCCACCTTCTTTGTCTTACTGCAGTCGATACAGGCATTTGTCGAGGCATTTCTTTGATCTATTTACTTTTTAAAAAATATTCATTCCATTTTATAATCATGATTTTTTCAAAGAAATTTTTTTTTTTCAAATGCAGTTAATGTCCGTTTCATATCTTTGGTAGTTCTTCAACTGTAGCTGGCATACGTTAGAAATGAAATAACAATTTAAAACCATGATACACATTTCTTATAAGCTTATTATTTTAGCTGTAATGCCGTAGCATTAAAAAATTCCTCATAGTGAAATTCTTTGCAAGTTGTCGAGTTGGTTGAGGGCCTATGATCCACATGGTGTTAGAATGCAGAAGAGGAAGAAGAAGAAGAAGAAGAAGAAGAAGAAGAAGAAGAAGAAGAAGAAGAAGAAGAAGAAGAAGAAGAAGAAGAAGAAGAAGAAGAAGAAGAAGAAGAAGAAGAAGAAGAAAAAGAAGAAGAAGAAGAAGAAAAAGAAGAAGAAGAAGAAAAAGAAGAAGAAGAAGAGGAAGAGGAAGAAGTAGAAGAAGAAGAAGAAGAAGAAGAAGAAGAAGAAGAAGAAGAAGAAGAAGAAGAAGAAGAAGAAGAAGAAGAAGAAGAAGAAGAAGAAGAGAAGAAGAAAAAGAAGAAAAGAAGAAGAAGAAAAAAGAAGAAGAAGAAGAAGAAGAAGAAGAAGAAGAAGAAGAAGAAGAAGAAGAAGAAGAAGAAGAAGAAGAAGAAGAAGAAGAAGAAGAAGAAGAAGAAGAAGAAGAAGAAGAAGAAGAAGAAGAAGAAGAAGAAGAAGAAGAAGAAGAAGAAGAAGAAGAAGAAGAAGAAGAAGAA
Organism: Candidula unifasciata; assembly: GCA_905116865.2. NCBI lineage: Eukaryota > Metazoa > Mollusca > Gastropoda > Stylommatophora > Geomitridae > Candidula > Candidula unifasciata. The sequence goes on from CAJHNH020001101.1 coordinate 610,017, forward strand.
GAAGAAGAAGAAGAAGAAGAAGAAGAAGAAGAAGAAGAAGAAGAAGAAGAAGAAGAAGAAGAAGAAGAAGAAGAAGAAGAAGAAGAAGAAGAAGAAGAAGAAGAAGAAGAAGAAGAAGAAGAAGAAGAAGAAGAAGAAGAAGAAGAAGAAGAAGAAGAAGAAGAAGAAGAAGAAAAAGAAGAAGAAGAAGAAGAAAAAGAAGAAGAAGAGGAAGAAGAGGAAGAAGAAGAAGAAGAATTCATACGCTGGTACCAATAAAATTAAATGACTATAGATAGGTTGAAATCTGAGTTCCTAGGAAGCACACTGAACACATGTGGTGGCAACAATGGTTCTGAAATCTCAGACTCTGATTGGAAAAGATGTTTCCTAACGGGAGCTGTTCTTGCTAGTGGCACTCGCCATCGCCATGGGGTGTGATTCCCGTGTATTCCTACATGACAGTATTACTTTGTGAACTGGAGAGACCGAAAGGTGACGTTACATAAAAAGAATAGGCAGGAGATTATAGAAGGATGATGACCTAAGCCATATGTTGTGATTCAAATAGTTCAAAAACTTGGATAAATACGATTACAGACTTTGAGATAACTGAAAGGCGAGACGGACCTAACACCAGACTGATCGGTACCATCAGTATTGGAACTCTGCGCTGGTTGCTGAAGATGAGGACGGGGCAAGCATGGGTATGCTACGAGTGCAGTGATATCATTTCTTGACTTGACTTGACTTAACTAGATCATGGATTACAAGAGGACAGATTGATTTAATACTAAATTAGTCATGCTGCAGGGAATAAACAATATAAGACGAAAAGCTGTGGACAAAAGTTTGACTAACGTCAGACTGAAAAAATTATAAAGAGACTGGTAAATGGACAAACAATGCTACCAAGTCATACAGCATGGAATATACAAAAAAGGTACAGGAGACTGTGAACAAACACATGGCGACTAACATCACAACATGTAGACGGTGAAAGAAAATGCATAAACCGAAGGCGTACCTCTTTAGTCGCCAAGACAAAGCCTCCAGTAACCCAGACAATGTTGTTTCGGATGTAGTCCCAGGCGGTGAGCTTTGACAATTCTGTCCAGGGTGTCACCATGGACAAGCCAACAGTGCTGGAGTTGAAGTTCTCAGGGACTTCTAGACTGAAGCTGTCGTCTTTTGGGCGAAATTTGGGCTTTAGAAGGTTTCTGGCAGTAACAAGTGTTCAGTGTTATAGTTATACAAAAGGTTTCTGGCAGTAGTAAGTGTTCAGTGTTATAGTTATACAAAAGGTTTCTGGCAGTAACAAGTGTTCAGTGTTATAGTTATACAAAAGGTTTCTGGCAGTAGTAAGTGTTCAGTGTTATAGTTATACAAAAGGTTTCTGGCAGTAAAAAGTGTTCAGTGTTATAGTTATACAAAAGGTTTCTGGCAGTAGTAAGTGTTCAGTGTTATAGTTATGCAGACGATTTTTGGCAGTAACAAGTGTTCAGTGTTATAGTCATACATAACGTTTCTGGTAGTAGTTAGTGTTCAGTGTTATAGTTATACAGAAAGTTTCTGGCAATAACAAGTGTTCAGTGTTATAGTTATACATAAGGTTTCTGGCAGTAGTAAGTGTTCAGTGTTATAGTTATACATAAAGTTTCTGGTAGTAGTAAGTGTTCAGTGTTATAGTTATACATAAAGTTTCTGGCAATAACAAGTGTTCAGTGTTATAGTTATACATAAGTTTTCTGGCAGTAGTAAGTGTTCAGTGTTATAGTTATACATAAAGTTTCTGGTAGTAGTAAGTGTTCAGTGCTATAGTTATACAGAAGGTTTCTGGCAGTAGTAAGTGTTCAGTGTTATAGTTATATATAAAGTTTCTGGTAGCAACAAGTGTTCAGTGTTATAGTTATACAGGAGGTTTCTGGTAGTAGCAAGTGTTCAGTGTTATAGTTATACCGGAGGTTTTTGGTAGTAGCAAGTGTTCAGTGTTATAGTTATACATAAAGTTTCTGGTAGTAGTAAGTGTTCAGTGTTATAGTTATACATAAGGTTTCTGGCAGTAGTAAGTGTTCAGTGTTATAGCTATACATAAAGTTTCTGGTGTTAGTAAGTGTTCAGTGTTATAGTTATACATAAAGTTTCTGGTAGTAGCAAGTGTTCAGTGTCATGGTTAAACAGAGAGTTTCTGGTAGTAGCATGTGTTCAGTGTTGTAGTTACACAGTAGATTTCTGGTAGTAGTAAGTGTTCAATGTTATAGTTATACAGGAGGTTTCTGACAGTCATAAGTGTTCAGTGTTATAGTTATACAGGAGGTTTTTGGCATTAGCAGTTAATCAGTGTTTAGTGTTTTACAGAAGGTTTCTGGTAACAGCAAGTTTTCTGATTTATTGTTATACAGAAAGTTTCTGGTAGTAGCAACATATTTGATGTTAAGAAGCTCTAGGTTATATTTTGCCTTACTGTAAATAGTCATTATTTGAGGGTACGACTTTTGGAACGGACTATAGTTTTAGTGGGGTGGCTGTGTGTGCAACAAATCTCGCTTGTCACTCGACCGTAGCGGTAAGCGGTTGCTGGCGCAACGACAATACAACACCAACCGAATCAAATCTCACCAGTACGTTCATCTCGTCAGCACTTGTCCGATTAAGCGTCACGACCCATGTTGGCCTGCTTTCCGAGATTGTTTAGGATGGTAACGGACTGAAACAAATGTCGACGGAGGATCTTCTACTGATGACCCGTAGACTCCTACTGTGTGTGCTTCCCTGTAGAGTTTTCTTATTATTATTATTGTGGCTGCATTCGAACGAGATGACCTAACCATTTGATCTACTGCTTCTTAATTAATGAATCTGGTGCAACGTTTGTTCTCACAATCTGACAGTATCATTTCTTACTCGGACTAGGGTGGTTAAGCTGATGGCTTTCCTCGTGTATCGAAAATAAGAAGTTTTTTTTTTTAAATGACTGAGCCTTTGACAT